>LOEQ01005455.1:96940-113734 GCA_001685075.1 Bramus lutescens | reverse complement strand
CCTGCCTTTGCCTCCCAAGTGCTGGGATTCCACCACTGTCCAGCTGAAATGGTAGCTTTCTTTATTGAATCCTTTTAACTGTTCCACTGATAAGTCCTGGGGACATACTCCTCTTATATAGGCTCAGGCTAGAATTGAGGCTTCTGGGGAAAGTTGAAGGCAGTAGCCCAAACACCCTCCTGTGTTAGCTTGGTCACCATGTATGGAAGTCAGCTGGACTCTGGCCCCCAGTGATAACAGTGAATTAACGCTGCACCCCCTTCCCTGATTTCGAGTTCATTGGAAAGCAGTTCGGAACAATGAACACACTATACGGCCGTTTGTGCCCTGTGCACACACAGGAGCCTCCCCTTCACTCTTTGCTAGCGATTTGACTTCTGTGTTTTTAGTAGGAAGCAATTCACATGCTTCAATATGCAGGATATTCTGAGCAGTGGGCTAAACACTTCGGAGACCCATCTCTGTTCATCCACCCTTTATCCAGTGTGCCCACGCCGCAGGCTCTACACACCTCCCAGTCATTCAGCAGCTTCTTGGGTTGCCGAGTTGACTGTTGCAGTATGGGTCACACAGTGCTGTGTCAAGGAACCCTAGATGGTAATCTACCATTACATCACCTTGCTACAACCGTCACCTCATGCCATCTTCCCGTTTAGACATTGTTGTCTCACGTCACTAGGAGGGTGGGTGTAGTTCAACAGGATATTTTGAGAACAAAAGACTACACTTGAAGAACAGCCTAGTTGATCGCTGTAATTGTGCTGTCTTACCATAGTTATTGGTCTTAATGTATACTATATAAGTATGTTAAACATGTATTTTATCTGTATCAATAAAATATTTACTCTAGGTTAAGACAGTATGTTATATAGCTGGTGACATCCAGGGTTTCAGGTATCCACTGGGGGTTTGGCAGTCACCCTCCGGAGATAGGGAGAACCGCTGTGTTGTTTATTGTGTGTGTGTGTGTGTGTGTGTGTGTGTGTGTGTGTGTGCATGCTCCTGTGGGCACACATGCATGTGAGCGTTGGGGCCAGAGGCCAACCTTGGGTGTTGTGCTTCAAAGAATGCCATCTGCTTTGCTTTTTTTTTCTTATGTATATATGTGCATGCCCACACGAATGTATGTGCACCACATGGTCTGGGTTGGAGGTGTAAGCAGATGTTCCTTATCCAGGCTCTGGACTAGATCTTAGAGCAGGCGGCCTCGCTGCTGGTAATGGCACTAGCTAGTTGCCTTTGGACTGGCAAGGACACGCAAAGGTAAGTGGTGTGTGAGTCACAGTACCTGGAAGAGCTCCGCCTCCTGGAGGGGAGGAGCCCTTGGAAGGGGTGATGCGCGGCACTAGATAGATGATATACTATACTGGATGTAGCTAAGGGACAGTTTCACAATCCATCATGGTCAAGAATGGCCTTGTAACCCTGTTAGGGACCGCCACGGGGCCCTGGCTGGGAGGTGGAGTTGGGGAGTTGAAGAGACAACTCCTAGATTAGGAGGAAGTTAAGCTGGTGGCTGAGGACATGGTGGCTTGCTCAGCAGAGTCTCCTGGCTGGGGCCAGACAAAGAGATAGTGAGTTCCCAGTCCATAAGAACATCTCAGACCCAGAAGGGGTCTTAAGGGAGAAGGAACTTTGAACACTGGGCAGCTCTGGAACCCTTTTTGGAGAGGCAAGGGGAGCGTCCTCTAGACTCTAGAGGATTAGATTCTAGATCACTCCCCGTGAAGTAGCCTGCTTCCTGGATAATCAATGAGGGTGACCAGACCCTACCTGGGGAAGGCCAGCCCTCCTAAAGCAGATCTATTAAGCAAAGGAAGGCGGGGGTCATAGCTCAGAACGGCCCAGTGTGCTCGACACACTATGCTGTGTGCAGAACCAACCATCTAGTAGGGATAGGAGATGGCGCTTCTGGGAACCACATCTGTGGGCTAGCCCATGCTCCACTCAGCCCAGGCAACCCTGCAGTCAGTGTGTAATTTGGACCCAACCCCCTCGGGGAGAACAGTGCTGCTGTGTGGTTGATGTGAGAAGACACTTCTGTCGGCAGTGAAAGTCCTGCAGACAGAGACGTGGTTAGCAGACTATAACCACACAGTATCAAAGGTGACTTTGCTAAGTGCGAAAACAACAGTGACTTCTACGAACATCAGGGAAGCTTGGCAAGCCTTCTTCGAAGCTTTCTGATGGCAGCCAGAACCACGTCAAAATCACATCAGTTCCTCTGAGGCCAAAGTTGTGTTCTTTCTCCTGTGCCCAAGGTCTCTCTAGGTACCAGGAAACCAGAGCCTGCTAAATGAATCTTGGTATGTTCCAGGGTCACGTTGATGAGCAAGGAGAGGGGCAGAGAGATGGCTTATCGGTTATGAGAGCTGGTTGTTCTTCCAGAGGACCGGGGTTCAATTCTCAGCACGCACATGGCAGCTCACTATTGTCTGTAACTCCAGTTCCAGGGATCTGACATACAACATGCATGTAAAATAATAATAATTTAATAATAATAACGGTAAATTTTATTTAAAGAGGAGATGCTCTTGATCTCTTACTGAAAGGACTGTGTCTGGACGTGTGTACTGACTTTTTTTGGAACACATGCACCTACAGGGCTCATCAGAATTCTCCCTAGTCAGTGCTGACGACAACCAAAAAGACAGGTGTTCCTGGCAAGGACTCTGCTTCCAGGATCTCCCAATCAAGTAAGAAACAGAGATGGGAACACATGTTTTGCCAGGCTGAGGTGCGGGAGGAAGGAGGCAAAGAGCGTACTCTGGAGGGAGGGCCCATTTAGCGTGTCAAACGCGGACAGGGAGAAGGATGGAGGAGGTTGGGCCAGTATGTGGGCATGGCTCCTGCAGACAGCAGTGACTTTAGAGATAAAGCAGCAGCCAGGGAAGCCAGCCTAGCGATGATTAACCACCGAGTGGGCGTGCGGAAGCAGAGAAAGGTGCGTCAGTCAAGTGCAGAGGTGAAGCCAGGGAAATGACGGAGAAAGAAGCTGGGGGGACCTGGGCATCTTTGCAGACAGGAGGAAGATAGCGGTGAAGGGGGGGAATAAAGATTTGGAGCTGTTGCTGAGATGCTAATTTAGAAGACCCCACAATGTCCCACATGTTTAGGCCTTGGCTCTGAGGCGGGTGCTGTCCTTTGGGAGACAGGTCAGGGGAGGTCTTTAGGACATTGGGAGTGTGCTCTCAGTAGGAACTGTAATCCTCCCCTCATTTCTCTTCCCCTTCTCTCAATTTTGGTTTTTCTCTACTTTTTTTTAAGGTAGTTTAATTGCTTTTTAAAGGTTACTCCAGTAGTCTGGGGCTTTGCCAAGAAAGTGAGAGGGTCCTGCCTCCCCCCATCTCACCCCTCTGCCACTAACCATCTCCTCGCTTTAGGCTGGAGATGTGACCATTGGCTCCTGTATGTACTCTTGGCATAAGAGTTGCTTTTATCAGAATATTTTAACACAGCCGCAGAAATGAAGCTAACAGTTTATATTTATATTTTATCTGTGAGGTTAAAGACAACAGCAAGAACAACCTTGTTCCTGCAGCTTCTCAGAGCGAGTTGGAGCTCAGCTCAAACCTCCAAAAAAAGAAATTGCCACAGGGAGGGGACGGGCAAGCTCAGTATCTAAGCATTTACTTATCATATATGCACAGGGGTCTGAGTTCTAGTCCCAGTACCACAGAAAATAGATAAACAAAATGTGGTCTACCCTGCAATAGACTAGTACTAGCCACGGAAGGCACAAAGTACTGATGCTGAGCAGGAACGAACCGGAAAGCCTGGAGATGCTAGCCACACATGTGTGATCCCCTTGTCCTCTTGTCCTTCCCATTGCTGTGACAAAATACCCCACAATAAAGCGCTTGGAAGGGAGCGAGCTGGCTTGGCTCACGATTCTGCATTGCAGTCTGTCGCTGTGGTGGGGCCAAGGCAGGAGCCCGCAGCAGCTGTTCACATCCACCGTCAGGAGTAGGAAGAATGGTTACAGGCAGGCTTATAACCAAGTTTCATTCTCCTCTTTCATACGGTTCTGGACCTAAACCCAAGAATGGTGTCACCCACCTTTAGATTGGGTCTTCCCATATCAACTATTTAAAATAAAAATTTATTTTATTCTATGAATGTGAGTGGTTTATCTGTATGTATACGTGTACATCATGCATCAAGTGCCATGATCAGGAGAGGGTGTGAGGTTCCAGAGCGTTCCACATGGTTGTGAGCCACCATGTGGGTGCTGGGAACTGCACCTGAGGCTCTGCCAGTACAGCCTGTGCTCTTGGCTGAGCCAGCTTTCCGACCCCTTCCCTCATTAATTGGTGTAGTCGGGATAATCCCCACAAGATGTGCACACAGGCTAACCTTGTCTGGACAGTCCCTCATTAGCACTGATTCCCCAGCTGACTCTGTGTCCAGGGGAACTCACTATCAAACCCACTTTGATGAAAGGCCCAGAAAAGGTCAATTCACAGAGGCAGAACTCAGACTGGTGTTTCCCAGAGGCTGGAGGGAGACTGGGGGGAGGGTGGGACCGACTTCACGGGCGTGAGAGTTCTATTTGAGATGATGACTGTGTGTGGGTTAGGATTCTCATCCTTTCCATCAAGAGATGGCCACTGTTGGACCATCAGCGCCATGTCCTTGGCCCCTGGGATAGACAGCTCAGCCTGAACACTGCCTTCTGAGCACCAGGGATGCTGCTAGCCTGAGGGATGACAAGATCACTTTCTCTAAGTCCTTTGGCGCCGAACACTTCTCCATTAGTTCACAACATCTTGGATCCTCTCTGGGAGAAGAAAAAGACTACAGACAGGATTCTAGGCTTAGGCAGATAGCTGTTTGAAGGTCTGCAAAGAGCAGGCAGGAGAGATGGCTCAGTGGTTAAGAGGCTCTTCTAGATGACTTGGGTTCAGTTCTCAGCAGCCACAAAGCAGTTCACAGTCATCTGTAACTCTGGTCCCAGAGGATCGGATGCCAGGCAGGTGCAGGGTGCACAGACACATGCAGGCAAAACACCCAGCTACACAACATAAAAATATGAATAAACCTATCACAGAAAGAGCGGAGTGTAGCAGGCAGGATAGACGTGTGAGCCAGTCAGCAGGAGGGGTCTCTGTAAAGAAATGAGGTCCATGGTGCTTTCTCCCCCTTCACTCCAAGAACCTGAGGGTCGTAGACGACACCACTTTGCTGAGCATGGATGTGGAGTTCCCAGAAGGCTGCATCTCAGATATCTGCCAGGGCAACCAGACGGCCTGGAGTTTCATTTTAATTTGTACCCTGAATTGCAAACCCTTCATGACAAGCTAACAGTTGCCATGGCCAAGCCCAAAAGAACCATAAAGGGTGTGAAAAGGGGCGGCTGCCAAGCTCCCAGGACATGTCTGCCCATTTCCAGGAAAGAAGACCACTCTTCCACCCTTGTCTTCCTCTCTTCTTCATTTATCTAGGACCTCCAGGCTCCCAACAGTTGAGAGGTAGACCTGTCTCCTACATCTATATTAGCTAATGATAAAATGATAAAACTCTCCTTCACCGCACACACACAAAGAAAACCATAAACGAACAAACACTAACAGCAAACTTGCAGAGGATGATTATTTATCTTGACTCAGAGATTTCAGCTCATGGTATTTAGCTCTGTTAATTTTGGGCACATGGGGAGAGGGATCATGATGGAGGAGAAGCATGTGGTAGAGACTGCTCACCCCATTACAGACAGGAAGTTAAGAGAAAGACAGTTACAAAGCCCCCCACTGACCTCGGCTAGGTCCCACCACCTACTTCCTATCACTTACTCAGGATGCTAATTACAAACCCATAGTTATGATAAGAATACTCACAGTCTAATCATTTCTGGAAAAATCCTTCAAGGACACACCTGCAGCTGTGTTTTTGCAAATCTGCTAGGTGTTTCTCAATCCATATTGGTGAGATGAACCATCACACAGCAATAATTAAAACAAGGCAGGGGTGTACCTCAGTTGGGAGAGTGCTTGCCTAGCATAAGGGGATGTCCTAGGTCCCATTCCCAACACAGAGGGATGTCCTAGGTTCTGCCCCCAACACTGCATCGACCAGGCTTGCTGCTGCAGGTCTACATTCCCAGCACTTGGGAAGGGCAGGCAGGACAACCACAAGTTCAAGGTCATCTTTGTCTACAAAGTGAGTTTGAGGCCAGCCTGGGTTACATGAGCCCCTGGCCTTTTAAATGACAAACAATGCCAGGCACTTCCCTTTCCTGGATGCAGCATCTTTCGTGCCAAGGACTTATTACTTTCTGGCTTTGAAACTGTGGGTGGGGACGCCACCACCAGTCACTGAATACTTGTCTGGTGGATTAGTCACAGCACAATAAATATAAGAGTTGCTTTACCATAGGCTTTCCCCATCTAGGGCCATGTGGCACTTTGTAGAGCATCACTCTATTTCAATCTTTTCTTTCTCCTGGACTGGAACGCTTTATATAGTCCAGGTTGGCCTTGAACTCATGACCCATTGGCCTCGCCTCCAAGAGTTCCAGGATATGTGCACACTACCACACCTGGCCTCGTATTGCTATCACCAACCAATGCCATAGCTAAGCGTGCGATGCTTTGCATGGTGACTATCCCTGCTTTGTCAGAGACCAAGGAGTTTCCCCTAATGAGGGAATTTTGGTGCAGAAACTGGGAAAGTCCCAGGTCAAACATGATGAGCTGGTTATGTGGGGGTGCGCAGAAGTCAAAGCTATGGCCTCCCTCGGCCCAGTGGCAGGTCCTAGGATCTCTCGCCCGAGGTTTTCTTTCTCCCATCAGCACCGTCAGGGATGTGCAGGATTTCCATGAGCTAGCGAGGAAGCTGGATTTAAGGTCAAGGGTGTAGGATAATTCTAAAGCAGTGGCTGCCAGTTTGTCCCTTCGGAGTAGAAACTGGATTTTCCTGACAGTTCGTCTTGAGGTCAAGGGTTAGCATGAGAGGCCTCTTCAGTCACACGGATGCAGGGAACTTCGGTGCAGTTGGTGTGTGGTGATATGGCATCTGGGAGATGCCAACAGTCTGGCTAATTTATAAGAGTGGCAAGGGCTCTGCCTCTCTGTTTCAGGGTTCAAGTTACCGCAGCACATCCGACGAATTGGGGGCGGGGAAAGCTTGACAGAGGCCAATCCGAGAAAGCTGCAGAGGTTCCGGTTCTCCCCCAGGGCCAGTTGTCTCACTGCCATGACCAAACACTTGGCAAAAGCAGCTTCCAGAAGGGAGATCTTATTTTATAGGTTACAGGGAACACACGGCACGGTGGCAGGGAAGGCGTGGTGGTGGCAAAATGTGAAGTGGCTGGTCGTGTTTCTGTCGCCGGGAGGCAGAGGAAGACAACGCTGGGGCCGGGCAGGCTTTTCCCCTTTGCCCCTTTCCTTCTTTCCAGTCTGCCAGCCCGTGGGCGTAGCGCTGTCTGCACTCAGTGGGTCTCCCTTCTCAGTGACAGCTCTCTGAGAACACATTCACGGATGTACCACAAGGTGTCTTCCAGGGGATTCTAAAGCTAATGACGTCAACAGTGAGGTTAATCGCTACAAGGGGTGAGGGTGAGAGAGAGTCTGAGCTGTGGTCCTGGAGTGTGACCCACTTGTGACAGGAGCAGTCTGGACAGACTGCAAGAGACATGGCTGCCAGCATTTTATGGGGTGTATTAGGGGCAGTGGCTGTCCATGAATCAAACATGGGCAGCTAAGTACTATGTGTATTAGTCCCAAAGTGAACAGGCCAAGCATCTATCCACTTATGAATGGATAAACAAAATGTGGTATATTGTGGAAATTATTTGGGAATTTTTTTTTTAAAATAAGTTGTCTTGGGTCAGCAAGATGGTTCAGTTGGCAGAGGGGCTTGCCACCAAGCCTGGTGGCTGGAACTTGATCCCTGGGACCCCTGTGGTGGAAAGAGAAAGTCGAGTCCTCTAAGCTGTCCTCTGACTTCCACGAAGGTACCATGGCATTCACAAGCCCGCACACACACATCCATACACTAATAAATAAATGTAAGAAATAAAACCTTGAGCACCACTGATGAGGGATTCTGTGGCACCCCATGGGTATGAGCCTCAAGAAGGCCACAAGGCCACCAAGAATGTGGGAGCCGTGGTACAGCCACTGAGGCTGGAGCACTCTCTGTCCAAGGGGCCATGCTCGGAGAACAGTGTGTTGTTTCCTGATTGCTGTGACCAATCGCCTGCTGTGATCTGGACACAGTGGCACATTCTGTAATCCCAGTATGTGGAGAGCAGAAGCCAGAACAGGAGCTCAAGGGCTGTCTGGGTTACAGGAGACCCTGTCCCAAAAATTTATAGCTAAAACCCCAAAAGGAGAAAACTTGGCTGGAGGGCTTGTAGAACAGGTCATAACACAGTAGCCAGGGAAATAGAGGGACAGACAAGGAGGAATTAGGGTCAAGATACCCACAAGGGCATACCTCCAGTGACTTACTTCCTCTAGTCAGGTCCCACCTCTAAAGCTTCCAGAATCTTCCAAATTAGCACTACTAGCTGGGGACCAAGCCCTCATCAAATGAGCCTTTCGGGGGGGCCTTCCACGGGAAAGTATGACAGCCCTTATGAGCCAGGGGCCATTCCACAGCTGCCTTCAAGGACAAAGAAGAGTTAAAGAATGAAGAAGAGTTAAGAGGAGTCAAGTAGCTGAGAGACATCCCCTCCACCAAGAGAAAAGCAGTCGCCAAGAAAGACTGAATCCCCATCCCTAGTGTGTGTAATAAAACTTCCAGATCAAAAATAAATAAGTAGATATAGATAGATAGACAGACAGACAGACAGACAGACAGACAGACAGACAGATAGATAAAGTCCTGTTCGATGCTGCAGTGTGGGCGGAACTGGAAAATCAGCGGATCAGCAAATAACCCAGGCACAAAAGGCCACAGAGTGCATGATTCTCTTCATCTGAAACGTGTAGAGGAAGGTTAGTGGCACCAAACATGCTCATAGGCCGTCTGCTCATTTGGGAGATCACATGAGCCACCAGTGTGCCCTGAGGTTGTGGTATTCAACCCCGGGACCCTCCCTCTGTGATCTTGTTTATGCTTTAATAGGCTCTTGATATTTAATTCTCTTTATTCAAAATTTGTAATCTTTAATTTTGTAATTGTGTATATATATATATACACATTGTGAACAGAATTTTGTTTTTTTAAATAAAAGTGTGTATAAGTGTTTTGCACATGTGTACATATGTACCATATATGCTTAGTGCCCACACAGTCTGAAAGAGGGCACTGGACCCCCTGGAACTGGAGCTACTGATGGCTGTGAGCCACTGTGTGGGTGCTGGGATCCAAACCTAGGTCCTCTGCAAGCACTGAGAGTGCTCTCAACCACCGAGGCATCTCTCCAGCCTCATGTATTCTCTCTTCTCTCTCTCCTTCCTTCCTTCCTTCCCTCCTTCCTTTTTATTACACATATGCAGAGTGTCATTCTTGCCATGTTCTTGCTTGCTTGCTTGCTTGCTACTGGAGATTAAACTCTGCCAACTTCTGTCTCCTTTAAAAATTTTAAAGGGATTAGTTTATCTTTTTAATCTTCGACAATTTCATGCAACGTGTCTGGTCATTTTCCTGTGTCCTCTCTGATGCCCCATCCACTTCTGCTGAACCCTTTCCTTTCCTGGAAAGTCCCCCCCCCTTCATGTCCTGTTTCGTTTTGTTTATGGGAGTCATTGAGTTTAACCTGGGCTATTTGTGTGTAGACGACAGGTGCAAACTGGGGCACGTACAGCAAGTGGCTACAGCACTGAAGAAAATGACTCCCCCAGCAGCTACTACCTTTGGCTTCTCAAAAGCCCCCTCTATCCATGGCAGAACGCTGATGAGCTGGAGTTACAGATGGTTGTGAACCACCTCGCGGGTTCTGAGTATTGAACCCGGGTCTCCTGGAAGAACAGCTAGTGCTCCTAACTGCTTAACTATCTCTCCAGCCCCTCTTCTCCTTTTTTATGAGTTTTTTGAGAGTTCATACAATGTGTTTTGGTCACATCCATCCTCTTCCCCAACTCCTGCCAGACCCACCCACCCTTCCCTAAGCACTCCTAAAAAAGACAAAACGAAAAACCAAAGCAAGTCCAACTTGTTCTGCTCAGATACTTACAAATGCATGGCCTCCCTCTGGAGCCTGGCCAACACCACTCAAGAAATCAGACTCTTCTTTCCCAGTGGTCAGCCGTTGCCAGGATCTCCCCACCTAGGAGTGGGAACACCTGCCGTGTTGGGAGTCTGTATGGCTTGAGGTTCTAAAGTTCATGTGCCCGCTGTGCAGCTGTGGAGAGTTTATATATGCAGCTCGGATGCTGTGCAGCTGTGGAGAGTTCATGTGTGCAGCCTGCATGCTGTCCAGCTGTGGAGAGTTCATGTGTGCAGTCTGCATGCTGTCCAGCTGTGGAGAGTTCATGTGTGCAGCCTGCATGCTGTCCAGCTGTGGAGAGTTTATATGTGCAGTTCCCTGCTGTCCAGATGTGGAGAGTTCATATGTGCAGCTGTGGAGAGTTCATATGTGCAGTTCCCTGCTGTCCAGATGTGGAGAGTTCATATGTGCATCTCCCTGCTGTCCAGATGTGGAGAGTTCATATCTGCATCTTGTATGCTGTCCAGCTGTGGAGAGTTCATATGTGCAGCTCGCATGATGTGCAGCTGTGGAGAGTTCATATGTGTAGCTCGCATGCTGTGCAGCTGTGCAGCTGTGGAGAGTTCATATGTGCAGCTCGTATGCTGTGCAGCTGTGGAGAGTTCATATGTGCAGCTCGCATGCTGTGCAGCTGTGGAGAGTTCATATGTGCAGTTCCCTGCTGTGTTCAGGGGACACTGCTCCCTTGTAGCCATCCTACATCTGCTGCCTCTGGCTCTTACAGTGTTTGTACCTCTTCTTATGCAACAATCCCCAAGTCTTTGGAGGGGAAGGTATGTGATACAGACATTCTGTTTGGGGCTAAGCATTCTGTAGTCTCTGAGTCCCTTCACTTAGTTGGTTGTAGGTCTCGTCTCAGTGCTGGTCGCCATCAACTCCAAACAGATGCTTCTCTGATGAGGGCTGAGGGCTGTGTCAACCTGTGTGTAGTGCTAAATCATTAGGAGTTGGTTTAATACTAGGAGCATTTAGTGGAATAATAACAGTAGATTCTCTTCTAGGGCCTATGACCTGTCTAGACACAAGTTCTTGGCCCTGTGATCATTCCAGGTAGGAGTTTCACCGTGTGAAATAATCCTTAAATCCAATCAGAAAGGAGTTGTGATGTAGGAGTCCCCTCTGTGTGCTGTGATTACCATTAATTAATAAAGAAAACTGCCTTGGCCTGTTGACAGGGCAGAACTTAGGTAGGCGGGGGGAAACTAAGCTGAATGCTGGGAGGAAGAAGGGCAGAGTCAGAGAGATGCCCTGGAGCCACTGTTGGAGATAGATGTGCTGAAACTTTGCTGGTAAGCCATGACCTTGTGGTTATACAGGTTAATAGAAAAGGATTAAATTAATATGTAAGAGTTAGCCAATAAGAAGCTAGAGCTAATGGGCCAAGCAATGATCTAATTAATACAGTTTCTATGTGATTATTTCAGGGCTCAGCCGTTGGGAACTAACTAGCAGCCTCCTCCAACAGAGTTGGTTACACCCATGATGTTTGAGCAACTATTGCACCATTGGCCATGTTCTGCCAGGTGTTTTTATGCAGCTTGTAGAGTTTGCAGCTGGGTAAGACCAATGACTGTTGTTTCTCCTTCTGCAGCATACATGGTAGCTTCCAGCACTATGAAAGCTGTCCTCAGTCTCTTAGCAGGGATGAAGACTTCAGGTCAGAACCAGCTAGATTTTCCATGTTCTACGGATCAAGCATGTGGTGTCTTCAACAACCTGGACTTTAACATCAAGTTCTGGATAGTAACTAATAGCATTGACAACCATCTGTAGTGTTTGGGGGAGGTCTATAGTACCTCGTTGATTAACAACTCCAAAAGGGGTAACCTGCTGGTGGCGCAGGGTTCTCATTTGCTAGCCTGGGGTGTCGAGTGTGGGCGTTGTTGCTCTGTTACAGTTAACTCCATTTTAACTCTTTATATGTGTGTGTTTTAGGAAGTTTCTTCAGTAGTGGGCTTTCAGATGACTTTTTAAAAAAGTGTGTGTGTGTGTGTGTGTGTGTTCACGGGTATGTGTGTGCACAGAGTGTGCTAGTGTGCAGAAGAGGCCAAAAGGAATAATCGGATTCCCTAGAGCTGGAGTTACAGGAAGTTATGAGTTTCGTGATGTGTGTGCTGGGAACCAAACTCAGGTTACTGCAAGAGCAATATGTGCTTTTAACAGCTGAGCCATCTCTCCAGCTCCCATGGAAATATTTTTAAATCATTGCATTTTTTCCTCTCAGTGATAATAGCTTAAATGAAACCAGTTGGACAATCTGAGTGAATCCATAGCTGCCCATCTTTTGTCAAGCATCCTGTAATGGTTAATGTGTATGTGCATGGTGCTACCAGATAACTGGTTAAACACTATTCTAGATCTTTCTGTGCTGGCAGTGTAGTAGCCATGCATGTGGTGATGGTGGTTAGATCTAAGACTGAGATGACCCTGGCAGGATTTCCTGACAGAATGTAGGGCACAGAGGAGCTGGGAAGTCAGGACTCGTACATGCCTTTAAGCAGAAGTCAGGAACTAACCTTATTTTGATGGGAAATTATTGAGCAACGAGACAGTTTGACTGGGCTTCAAACTAGCACACTCATCTCTCCTTTGTCTTATTTGAGACAAGGTCTATGATGGACCAGGCTGGCCTTTAACACGTTTATCCTGCCTTAGATCTGGAGTACAGAGGTAATAGTGTTATATGTACTGTTATGTCTGGCTACTGCTCTTTATTTTGTAATGGAAGATTTTTTTTATTTTGGACGCTTTTTTCTTTCTTTCTTAAAGGAAAGGAAAATATGTCTGTTGAAAACCACACACACACACACACACACACACACACACGCAAGTCTGGAGTCTGTACTTGCAGAATCGTCTAGATAATGCTGCAACTTTGATCTGTGTAGTTTACCGCGGCCATTTTCACGTTGTATGAGAACATCTTTTCCATGGTTATTACTATCCCATTGCTATGGTTCCCGAGCACCTGTAGGGTTTTTGGCATAGAGAGGAAAAGCTGTTAGCCCAGCGTGCACAGGAAAGGGCTGTCAGGGCTTGAATTAGAACTAGGTTGGTTCTTAGGATCCTTATTCTTTCAAGACACTTGGGCCTAATTGTAGAACTGTACATTCTGTCTGCTGCCTCAAAAACACATGCATGACAGTAACTTTGAGCTATCTGTTTATATGCTCCAGAGTGGCTAAAGGCAGTGTGTATATCTTTTGGGTCATTCAGTGCTTGTTTTTTAAATTCTATGCATGGGAAAAAAAAAACCCAAAAGACTTTCCCTGCATTGATGAGGAAGTGTAACTAGACAGAGCACGCTTAGTCAAGGGGGAAAATTTCAACATAAAAAAAAGCCCATACATTTGAGGAAGTGGCTCCACAGGCCAGCAGACCAGTAAAGAACCAGACATCTGTACGCATGTTCATAACAAAATTATGTAAAATGGAAGGAATAACACTAGCGAGATACTGGTATTGTAGTTGGTTCAGGACAGTTTTCCTTGAGCTGGTAAATGAAAGGTTGTGGGCAGGTATTCAGTGTAGTTCTGTGAGATCAAAGGAGGCCTGTGTTCTGGATGACCCATGGCTTTGGTGAGTTTATTTATTCCTGATGATGACTGGCCTAGAGATGTCGGCCAGGCTAAGGCTGCAGCTCGGTGGTAGAGAGCCTGCCTAGCACGCATGGACCCTCTGTGTTCAGTCTTCAGTACCACAAAACAGAACAAAACAAAGAAAAATAGAGCCCAGTGCACAGGAAGCAGGCACCGCCCCACGCCTATAGCCGGGGCAGAGTAGAGAAAGATTCAGGGAACAACCAGTCGAATTTTAGAGCAAAGCAACTACATAAGACAAAGGCTTCATTTTATCCATTCTGGTTTTGAAAAAGGTAAATCCAAACCCACAGTTTTCCACACATTGTGATTTCAACAAAAGCAAACCTGTTCTTCTTGACTGGGTATATATATCGTGAATTCATTATGATGAGTTCTTCCTGTTTCTAAACCACAGTTTTTGCTTCTGGACCTAACACACTCCCCACCCCGACCTTGCTGCCACCCTGCCAATCTGCTGTGGGATATGTTTGTCACTTGGGCCTACTGGTTCCATCTGGTGTGGACACAGAGCCCCTCAAGGTCTCCCAAAGATCCACTAAAGACAAAGTTGCAGGTGTGAGGACTTCCCTGCAGGGCCCAGGGTGAAGGGAGAAAGAACTCTAGTACACGTGACCAGTTTTTAAACAGTGGCCTCCGGGACACTCTCAAATCCTACAGGATGTGAAAGCCTGTCTTCTCACTCCCGAGCATCCCTACAGACTGCCTGACTCCTGGCATTTCAGTATCTTAGGCGAATCTCACTTTGGTGGCAGTGACTACATATCTTGAGATTAGGAGGAAGGAGACAAGCCTTCCAGAATCCACATTCTGGATCTCCTGTGAGTCTTCCTTCCTGGTTCCCATGGAGGACTCAGGGTTGTTCTTGTTCATTTCAGGTGAAGTCACGCTTCTTCCCCAGGGTGGGGCTCACCCACATACCTGCTTGATGCCAGCTGGACCTCTCCCAAGCTTTGCCAGACAAGTCTCTGGTCCTTGGTGTGAAGAGCAGAGTTGCTGCCTTCTATCTGCAGAGACCTCCTGTCTCGAGGCCAAGAGTGTTATGTACTGTAGCCCCACCACAGGCTGAGATACATCGTGTTCCCAGTCCTGGGATTATTAAGGGCCTATCTATGTGGGATGGAAATCCCAGGGACCATCTTAGACTTGTCCATTGCGCTCAGCTTGAGGAATAATCAGTCATGGCCTGTCATGTCTTGTTTGGCCACAGGCTAGACTTCCTTGTAAGTCCCCATTGTTGAGGTTGACTTTCAGGAAGTAGTTGTGCTCTCTGAGGTGAGCTCTGCAAGGAAGGTGGGAAGAAGGGGGAAAGCAAGGCTGGGGAGACAAGGCTCCAGAATGACCCTCAGGGGTGTCCCCATAGAGGCAAAGTCAGGGCTCCTCAGTGAGGCACTTCTGAGGATGCTGAGAACATCCCTGGCTGCTTCTTGACAACCCCCAGGCAGGTAGGGATCAAGACCTTTGCTTCTGAGCCCTGTGCAACAGCCCAGCTGAAGTAGTGCCCTGCTTTGTGGCCCCTTACTTCTGAGCCCTGTGTGACAGCCGTAGCAGAATGCTACATTGTGGCACTTTGCTTCTGAATCTTGCATGCAGCCATAGCAGAACGCTGCATTGTGACACCTTACTAAATCCATATCCAAGCAAGCTAACTTGAGCACAAGTTTTGGTCACCCATAACAAACTTGCCACTTTCCGTCCAGCAGGGCACCGACTGGTCAGGATACCTGCATAAGGGTCCACAGCTGAGTAAGGCCCTGGGCCCCAGTTCTCCCCACAGCAGCCTACAGAGCAGCTGATGGTGCAGAGGGACAGTCTCCAGGGAGGGAACTTGTGACCCAGTTCCAGATGGATTTTTGTCCTGTGACCAGGGCCTGCAGTGGTTTCGGCACCAGGGTTCTACCATCGAGTTCTGCTTGGCAACCAACAGCAGCAGCCAATTGCCTGTATGGTTCTGGGGTCTCAGGAACCTCCTTGACCAAGGACTCATAGGGAGCCTTCTCCCCTGGCACTGAGATTTTCATTTAATAACCTGTGGCTTCTGAGACCAGCTGTGCCCATTCACAGGGTACCTCCGCTCAAACTAATTGGTTTTCACTTTTGTTTTTCAATTAGCTTGGCAAGAAGCTTGCTTCCTTCTGGATTTTCACAAATCCTAAGTCACCTCCCCTAACCTCTCTTCTCACCATGTCCCAAATAAGTTTATTTTAAAATGTTAATATTACAACCCACTGGAAAGGACAGCCTTTGTAACTACCTGAACTTTTCAGGAGATATTTTAGATGTTAATTAAAATGTAAAGGATATAAACATAAAATTCTTTTGTCGGGACAGTAAGCACCATGTTTAGAATGTAACTCTCCCTATCCCCTTTTTGAGAAAGAGTGTAGCCCAGGCTACTCAAACTCACATAGTCAAAGACCTTGAACTGAACCTTCTGCCTCCACTTCCTAAGTTCTGGAATTGCAGGCACATACCATCAAGCCTGGTTCATGTGGTGGTCGGAATAGAACCCGGAGCTTTGGGCCTAGTAGGCAAGCTCACTACTGAGCTGTATCCCTCCTCCTTTTAAAAGTTAACCAAGTAATTAATTTGTTGTTATTTTGGGGTTTTTTTGAGACAGAGTATTTGTAGTGGGATGCCACTTGTTTGTTCCCAGCTGCTCAGGCCCAAAATAACCACACAGAAACCATATTAATTAAATCACTGCTTGGCTTATTAGCTCTAGCTTCTTATTGGCTAGCTCTTACATCTTAATTTAACCAATTTCTATTAATCTGTGTATTGCCACGTGGCTGGGGCTTATTGACAGAGTTCCAGTGTCTGTCTTCAGTGGGCTCCATGGCTTCTCCTGACTCGGCCTCCTTTCTTCCAGCATTCAGTTTAGTTTTCCCTGCGTAGCTCTATTCTACCCTGCTATAGACACAAAGCAGTTTCTTTATTCATTAGCCAATAAAAGCAACACATATACAGAAGGACTTCCCACACCATTTCCCCTTTTCTGTCTAAATAAAAAGGAAGGTTTTAACTTTAACATAGTAA
>LOEQ01005455.1:85712-96633 GCA_001685075.1 Bramus lutescens | reverse complement strand
TGCTGCCAGGAGCAGATGTGTCTCATTGTCATAAAAAATCCTAAGTTATTAAAACATTTTAAATGCCATATTCTGAAAGTCTCTGAAAGATTTGAAAAATACCTATTTAACTGAAATATATCTCTATATACCTAGAAAACCTAATTAATATGACAAGCTTGACTATTCTAGATGACTATTAACCTGTATTTCTTAATTATATATTACATTTTTAAAGGAACTGCACAATAACAATACCTTAATCAAGAGAAGAAATATACAAATAACAAAATTGATCTTAAATTTGTATCAAGAAACCAAGAGCCATACCAATGCAAATCTCTATAGCATATCCCTTTTTAAATATAAACAAACATTTATAAACAGTATTTGGGAATTTGGGCATAGTTCTCTGCTTCTTGTTTTTTGTTGGGTGAAATAATTTTTGGGGGTGTTCATGGCAGCCTTTTGTGGGGTCTTGGTCCATAAAACCACATTAGTCTGGAAGGATTCCACAGGTTCTCATCCTCTGAGGAAACAAAAGCAGAACCTCTTTTCCAAAACAACAAATTCTTAGACCCAAATTCTGAAGTCAAGATACCTTTATGTTGGTTTAATTTAGCAGTCCATACAATGAAATGTCTCTTGTTATGTAGCTCTTTAACAATCAAAAAATTCAAAGAAAATACAATAATATACATAATCCAGACTCTCTGCATATATTCCGTCTTTACATGGCTTATTTTTCTTACTCTATTACTTTTTCTACAAGTTTAATATTTATTTTGTTATTTTTACTGCTTTAATCTATGATTGTCTGTACTCTGTTATATTACATTTACTGTCTCTTTACTCTTTTTTTCTCTCTCCCAAGTCTATGCACATTTTTTGAACACATTGTGTCTCATTTAGAGGTTTTTTTTTAATGTTTGAATCTATCCTATTGTGTATCTGTAATCCTTTTCTGTCCTGGAGAGCTTTTAAAATGGTAAGAAGCTTGGTTGCAGTGGCCTTGGATGCTGGCTCCTCTTCTCCCTGCCTTTCAAATTGGCAGAGGTACCATTACTGCCAGCTCTGGGACCACCAGGTAGGAGCCACACTCACCACTTTAACTCTGAGAAAGAGCGAGCAGCACATAAACTCTTTTTATCTGAGCAACAGCTAGATCCTCCATGCAGAGCATTGCACGGCCTGGAAATACCTCTGTGTACGGTGACGGGAATCTGCCATGCGCTCCTGCCTGTGCATGCCTAGAAGACCAGATCCCATTGCCTGCCCAGGCAGGGGGCCTTGAGCCACGGGCATGGTCTCAGCCACATTCCTCCTAAACCCAAGTGGGCATACAAGTACCTGAGCCCACAAACCCCATTTAAGTGCTCTGTAGCTGAACCTCCCAAAAGAGTCAGAGCCTTTTGTGCTGCCATTTTGAAAGCACAATTTTTTTGTTATTGTTTTGTTTTGTTTTTGTTGTTGTTGTTGCTACTGCTGAATCAGGAAGACCTCTCTTAAAGGAGCCACCAGCAAACAGAGCAAGAAGCTGTTGTTTCTAGAATTCCTTCTCAAGCTTTCTCAGATTTTATATGGATTTAACTGGCCCCACATTGGGTGCAAATTTGTTGGGGGAAGTCCACGTTTTTTGTTCCCAGTTGCTCATCCCTGAAATAACCACACAGAAACTGTATTAATTAAATCACTGCTTGGCCTATTAGCTCTAGCTTCTTATTNCTTCTTATTGGCTAGCTCTTACATCTTAATTTAACCCATTTCTATTAATCTGTGGATTGCCACATGGCTGTGGTTTACCAGCAAGGTTCTGACTGGTGGCTGTTTCTGGCAGGGATACATGGCTTCTCTTAACTCCACCTTCTTTCTCCTAGCATTTAGTTTAGTTTTCCCTGCCTAGCTCTGTTCTGCCCTGCTATAGGCCCAAAGCAGTTTCTTTATTTATTAACAAATAAAAGCAACACATATACAGAAGGGCTTCCCACATCAGGTATTGATATAGCTGCCATTGACCTTGCACTCCTGATCCTCCTGCCTCTGCCTCCCAAGTGCTGGGATCAGGAGCTTTGCCACCATGTCCAGCATCAACACCTAAAGCATTTAAAGTCATCATGCACCTGATGTCCTCATCCTGCTTCTCAGTGTAAATACTGTATCCATTTTATTCACTGGCTAAGAGCAACAGGGAAATATTTGCTTCATCAGTAAAGGTCTGAGGGACTATTGCATGAGCTGGCCAGTGGTGGCACACGCCTTTAATCCCAGTACTTGAGAGGCAGAGGCAGGTGGATCTCTGTGAGTCTGAAGCCGACCTGGTCTACAGAGTGAGTTCCAGGACAGGCACCAAAGCTACACAGCAAAACCCTGTCTTGAAAAACCAAAACCCAAACCAAATAAAACAAAAACAACAGCAACAACAACAAAACAAAAAACAATGCATGACTCATTAAAAAAATTTACCTGTACTCTGGGCTGATAAGAGACTAAACCATGGAGAGACAAGAAGAAAATAATGTCTGGGAATCAAAGACAAAGTGAGTAATGGAGGGGCTGCCATAAGTACCTTCTGTTAAAAACACAGCACTTCAGGACCTGGAGAGAGCTCAGTAAAATGCTGTCACATAAGCATGAGGATCTAGGTTCAATCCCCCAAACTCACATACAAAAGCCTTGTGTGGTAGTGTATGCATGGCATTTCACAGCTGGGGAGATGGAGCCAGGTGGATCTCTGGGGCTGACTGGTCAACCAGCCTGACCTACTTGGTAAGTTCCAGGCCAGCACATGATTATCTCAAGAACAATTAGTGGGGCTACAGTGATGGCTCAGTGGTTACAGTACTTGTTGCTGAGTTTGGTTCCCAGCACCCACAATCCAGGGCATCTGACCTCCAGGGTATCAGGCAGGTATGTGGTGCACAAACTTATGTGCAGGCAAAACATTCATACATATAAGAAAAAGTCAAATAGAAGGTTGGTGCCTGAGGAATGACACACCTGAGGTATGTCTCTAATGTACACACACGTGCACTCACACCCACATACACACTCACTCACACCCCACACTCACACCCACGTACACACTCACTCACATTCACACACCCCCACACTCACACCCACATACACACTCACACCCACATACACACTCACACCCACATACACACTCACTCACACCCACATACACACACTCACACCCACATACACACACTCACTCACACCCACATACACACTCACACCCACATACACACACACCCTGCCCCACAGCATTTTTCTTTTCGTTTACTTGCCTTAAACCTTGGAAAATCTATTTTTTTCCTTTGATGTTTTGGACTGATTTTGTGTATGACTCAGATGATTTTCTAACATTCAACTTTAACCAAAATAAGAAAAACGATGACAGTTCATGATAACACCCAGGGAGATAGTTCAAAAGTAGGATGAGCTGCATGGGAAGCTCAGTCAGCAGAGTGCTAGCCTGGTGTGCAGGAAGCCCTAGGTTTGACCTCCCCCCCCGTGGTGTATATACACACCTGGGGATATGGCTCAGGGTTAGAGGGTTAGTAGCATTCCTGGGGCCCTGGGTTCAACTCCTAGTACTGACAAAAAGAAAAAAATTGATACATGAAGAGGGACACATCAGATGTGGGGAACGTGAATAAAGGAATCCCACACTAGCTCCATGTAGGATATAATAAGGGGTTCTTTATTAAAGGGGAACTCACAGATCACAATGGGGAACAGGAAGGGAATCCAGCATCCAGGTGTGGTGAGCAGGAAGCAAGAGAGGGAGTGGGGCAGACCCATGTGCCTTTTGGTACCCAAGGCCATGCCCAACATGGTCCAGCCTCTCAAAGACCATTGGCTGAAGGATGTTCCCCATCACCTCCTCCCTTTGTCTAAATAAGAGAGTTCCAAACCAAATGTAAAACTATATACAGTAAGATCAAATACCAAGTATAAAATTAGAATTGCAACCAGCATAAACAATATTAAGCAAGAAACATATGCTAAATGTTTCAATAATTATTCTATCCTAAGGAATATAAATTTCATATTAGAAATAGCTTGACTAAGTCATAACAGGAAAGTAACTATGACCATCTAGTCTTCAACCCCATCAAAGGCCCGAGAAGGGAAATAATATTACCTGAGCAGGCAGGAAGTACAATCAGTCAGCTTCTAAAATGTGTACTAGATGACAGAGACACCTGGCTACCTGTGCAATCACCCAGAGTCTCATTTGCAATGTTGGAGTATCTGACAGACTAGAGGCAGGAAAAATTTCAAAACCGTCTTACTCTGTCTTGGCAAGGTTTGGTGGAGTTTTTTTTCTTGTATCCTGATTGTCCAGTCTGAACACTGTGCATTTTGTCAGTGGTTGAGGCATGGGCAGTTTCTTGCCTAAAGGTCAGCTTTGTCAAGAGGAAAATAAGCTCCTGTTGACAGAGGCTATTCATTTGTTGCCCAACCGCCTTGACTTGAAATAATCACACAGAAACTGTATTAATTGCAATACTGTTTGGCCAGTATCTTAAGCAAATTTCTGGCTAACTCTTATATCTTAAATTAAGCCATTTCTATTAATCTGTGTATTGCTGCATGGCTGTGGCTTACTGGCAAGGTTTCGGTGGGATCCGGTGGAGGCATCTCTCTCCTCTGACAGCTATATGGCTTCTCATTGACTCTGCCTTCTCTCTTTCTCTCTACATGTATCTCCTTGATATTCCCACCTTACCCTATTCTGCTAAGCCACTGGCTAAAACAGCTTTAATCATTAACCAATAAAAGCAACATACAGAAGTACTTCCTACATCAAGCTCCATGTGGAGTGTCTTTGGTGCTCAACATTCTCTCAGGAACAGATCGGTGCTATCAGGAGCAATTGTGTCTCAGGTCAATAGATTAATTATTTAAATCCCATATTCTATAGTTCTTTGAAATAATTAAAGATTACCTATCTATGCAGAATATAATTTCTATGTATCTAAAGAACCTGATTAGTCTAACTATAAGTATGACAAACATGGATAACTATTGACCTATAATACTTAATACCTGTATAACTTAAAGACTAAGACTTCATATCATAATAATAAACAAGCTTTAATCAACTGTGCAGCAAATAAAGACAACATAAGCAATGTATAAGTGTCTTCATTAGAGGTAGAAATGTATAATGCAATATAGTAAATACAACTTAAAATTGTATCAATATATGAAATATCTTAAACAGAGGTAGAAACATGTATGCATACAAAATGATAAAATAACTTTGAATAGGTGTACACATATTGTAAACAGAAAAAAGAGCATATTTAACATAACAAATATAATTTGAATTTGTATCAATCTATAAGAATCTATACCAATATAAATTGTCTATAAATAATAGCTCACAAGTATTCACTCTATTGCTCACTATTATTATTAGTGTAAGCTCACATTAATCTATCCATTATCCCATTCAATTTCATTTTTTGTGAGATCTCTAAGCCTACAAATTTTCCACTCTACCCCCAACCCTATACCAGTTATAATCAACCCCTAAATGATGTCCCTAACCCTGAGGACAAACTTTGTTGGGAGAAGGGCCATCTTCTTCTAAAATTACTTCCAGCTGTCATGGGAGTGATGGTCTTTTTATGGGACCCTGGAAACCTAAAACGATGGTTAAGTTCCAAGAGTACTGTCTAGTAGAACTACAAATAGTCTCTGAGTAGTCGCTAGGGTTTTCCTGAAGTTCTTATTTGTAGTTCTGGCTAGAGCATTGTAAGAAGGTGCACCATTTTAGCTAACCAAGTTGGAACCATCCTGAGCACGTGGTACCCCAAACTGGTCTTATTGTAGCGCTATCAGTAGTGTGACATCATATTAACCAGGTGGAGTCATTATTTTGGGGACCCATCTTCTTCCTGGAAACTTGAAAGATTACTGCAGGAAAATTATTGTGGAAAACTTAAACATTATTTATATAGACATATATTTATTCAATGAAAGATGTGATATAGACAAATAGGTAGGGAGAAAAGTAAATTTTTTCCTAAATTCTTTCTTCTTTCAGTCCCATACCAGATGGCTCCTGACATGAGACAGAAACTCTAAATTTTTCTTTTAACAACATACTTGGATTTAGAGAAGGATAGCCACTGTCCAACTCCAAAGCCAGCTTTGATTTTTAAGTGAGTCTATAATTCTACTGGGTAGTAGATATTATATATATGTATATATGAAAATTTACCCTGCAGTTGACCTGTCCTCATAAGCCATATTCCTCTTTGTTCTCTGGATAGTTATCTTTTCCTCTTTACACATTCAAACATCTAGGATCTCTTGACTTTTTGAAGATGAATATTTTCCTGCCAAGACAAGAACAGAACCCTGCCTCAACCCTTATAAGCTCTTCTTACCACCCGTATTAATGTCACCTCTGTGGATGATCTGTCATTTCTTTCTCAAGAGGTTTCTCCTTTTCAAATCAAATCTTTATTAATTTTGATGGTATCCACAGTTTTTCTTCTCTTGTGGAAACAAGAGTGAAACCCCTTCCCAAACGTAGCATATCTCCTGGTTTCCATTGTGAGGTCAATGCATCTTTGAAATATACTAGTTGACTTAATTTAGGGGTTTTTACTATTATACAATGTCTCTCTGATGCTGTTGTTCTTTTCTCTTTAGCATTAAGAAAATTCAAGGTTAATAAAGCAATATTCAATCTATTTCTGGGGGTATTTTCATCCCTTTCTGTTTGTTTAACATATCCTTTATAGTTTGATTTGATCTTTCTACAACTGCCTGACCTGTAGGATTGTGTGGTATACCTGTAATATGCTTTATATTATAATAAGCAAAAGCTGTTTCATTTTCTTAGAGACATATGCTGGGCCATTATATGTCTTTATTTGTGCAGGTGTACCCATGATGGACATAATTTCTGATAAATGTGTAAATACTGAATCAGCCTTTTCTGAGCTCAAAGCAGTTGCCCACTGAAAACCTGAATAAGTGTCAGTGATGTGATGTACATATTTTAATTTTCCAAATTCCGCAAAGTGGAACACATCCATCTNATAGTTTGATTTGATCTTTCTACAACTGCCTGACCTGTAGGATTGTGTGGTATACCTGTAATATGCTTTATATTATAATAAGCAAAAGCTGTTTCATTTTCTTAGAGACATATGCTGGGCCATTATATGTCTTTATTTGTGCAGGTGTACCCATGATGGACATAATTTCTGATAAATGTGTAAATACTGAATCAGCCTTTTCTGAGCTCAAAGCAGTTGCCCACTGAAAACCTGAATAAGTGTCAGTGATGTGATGTACATATTTTAATTTTCCAAATTCCGCAAAGTGGAACACATCCATCTGCCAGATTTCATTCCTTTGAGTACCCTTTGGGTCAGTCCTTGCTGGTAACAGTATTTGCTTATAGAAAGAGTAAGTAGGGCATCTCTTTATAATCCCCTTAGCTTGTTGCCATGTAATATAAAACTCTTTCTGTAAACCTTTGCTACTGACATGATCTTTTTAAAAATGAAATTCTGAGGCTTTCAGCATACATCTAATCAATAATTAATCAATTTCTGCATTATCTTGTGCTAGAAGACCTGGCAAACCTGTGTGGAATCAGATATGTGTTATGTATATGGAAAAAAGCCTATTTCTGATTATATCTTGAACCTGAATGCATAATGAAGTCTATTCTGTATGATCTAGTATAAATGCATTGGTTTAAATATGTTAGACAATTCTTTCTGCATATTGTGAGTCAGTAACTATATTGAGAGGTTCTTTAAAATCCCTTAGTACCATGAAAATAGAATATAGCAGTTTTTCTACTGTTAAAGGCCATTGTTTAACCCATATTGGTTTCTCAGTTAATCATTTTAAAGGTAGGGCCGTTAGTACCTCTGAAGGCTTGCTAGTTGCTTTGTGTTCTTGTATAGCCTGAACGGCTCGTGACCTTTGTTTATAATATCTTATAATATCCTTCCCAGGAACATGAGTTTTTGAGACTGCAGGAGTGTTAATCTGGGCTTTCTATTGCTCCCCAAGGAGTTTCCCAATGGTATCAGGATGCCTTATCTTTCTTTTGTTGACCTACATGCATTGGTCCAATGTGGGCCTTTGCCACATCTCCTACATGTTCCAGACGATTGAGACCTTCTATTTTTGCTATTCCCAGAGGAGACATTATTTCTATGAATTCCTTGCCTACAATCCCTTCTCAGATTCCTATTCTACTACAATTAAAACATTTGGTATTTTCGTATCTCCTCATACCCTTGGAAATTACTTCTCCTACCCAAGCCTCAGTACTATAGTCAAATGTCTTAACATTCATAGTATACAGGATCCATTCATCCATTGGTGCTGATCTAACCTTTAAAGGCCCAAGGCTCTTTTTGCATTCTAAGTTGGCATTTAAAAAAGCCAGAGAATCAGTAAGTACTTGTCTAGCTTCTGGATCTGTTACTTCTGCTTGTACAGCCTTAGTTAATCTTTGTAAAAAGTCACTAAAGTGTCCTGTTTAACGCTGGTATATGATTCAATTCTTTTTCCTAGTTCCTGAATCTGTCCCAAGCATTTAAGGCTGCTGTGTGGCATAGGGACAAGCTGTGTTTATCACACAGAGCCTGGTCCTGTGGTTCTGAGTAATAGCTCTAGCTAAGAATTTGATCTTGGGAAGCCTCAAATCCTTTTGTTTTCCCTGTTTTTCCAAAAGTTTTGTCTCTTCTTGCTAATAGCCCTTCCATAGCAGCCGGGGTCTGTCTTCAAGGACCACTGAGGCCAACTGAAGCCAAATGTGTGGGGTAGTCTTATTGCGTGAAGTCCAAATTTTCACCATTTCCCTAACAAATGGTGAGTGTAAGCCATACTATTGCTTGCTTAATTTCCTTTAGATTGTACATATGTGTAGGTTGCCACTTCCGTTCTTTGACTACCTTAGGGTACTTTATACCAGAAGGCTTCTCAGAGGAGACTACTGGATAAGCAGATAAAACTCTGGGTAAGTCATCCCAGTCTCTGGCACATACTGGCAAGGCTAAATCCTGTTCTTGTACCTTCTCTCCCTGCTCATCACTCCTGATCATTTCCTCAATCATTTCAAATCTTTTTACCTCTTGTCTTTTGTAAAATTTGAATCTCCTGTCCAGCATACAATTATAATGCCCTCATTCATTCATTTAGCTTTTGGTCCTTTCTCTGCACATATAATTCCTGGGTATGAAATTTTTCCAGTCAAGATAACATCTCATCCTCGGACATTATTTGGATGGTGTGTATATTGACTTCCTGGAGAGATGCCATATCCGTTAACCTATCATAACTTTTCAACAGATTCTGATTGTTAAATTCAACAATATAAACTTTTTCATATAATTTCTCAGCACCCTTTGACCTGGAGAGAATTTTGTCTGTCAAATTAATGTTATCCTTTTCAATGGTATTAATTTTTTTCAGCTAACAGTTCATTATTAGTCTATAAAGACAATATCTTTCTACAAGTGCCTCATTCTTGGCTCTATTATCAAAATATTTCCTTAGGATATAATTTGAAAAATAAATTAATTCCCAAAATCAAATAAATGGATGTATAAGGAAAATCACATAAGCCTTGCAGAAGAACATCCATATTGTAAGCAAAATGGTTATTATATTCCTGGATGTGTATTCAGAGCTCAGGGTAAGGCTAGCCCACCCATATCCAGACCAAATGTTGTGTATTCAGAGCTCAGGGTAAGGCTAGCCCACCCATATCCAGACTAAATGTCGTGTATTCAGAGCTCAGGATAAGGCTAGCCTGCCCATATGCAGGCCAAATGCCATGTATTCAGAGCTCAGGGTAAGGCTAGCCCGCCCATCTCCAGACCAAATGCTGCGTCTTCAGAGCTCAGAGTAAGGCTAACCTGCCCATATCCAGACTCAATGTCGTGTATTCAGAGCTCAGGATAAGGCTAGCCCACCCATATCCAGACCAAATGTTATGTATTCAGAGCTCAGGGTAAGGCTAGCCCACCCATATCCAGACCAAATGCCGTGTATTCAGAGCTCAGGGTGAGGCTAGGCTACAAGCCGCAACATTATACAGCAATTGCTCAGCCATCTTTTCATGAGCGACATATCAGAGCCAAGGGATCTGGTAAAGGCTAAACCAAAAGGCAAGGCTTTTTGGCATTACTGCTTTGTCAATAAAGTGACCTCCCTTTGCTGTAGAATTTTCGCTGTAGCTGACTTCCCTTCTGCTACATATTTGGGAATTAATTCCCACAGTTCAGATCTGTTTCCCACTGCCAGGTCTTGTTCCTCTCTTCTAGGCGAACACAGAGATTTGCCTTTCTGCAATTATCTTTATCAGCAGCATTTGGTCAGTGCTTTGGGTCCAGGCATAGAACATTACCCGCCCAAGCTGCTGCTCTGGTTTTACCTCACTCAAAAGATTCCTAACTCCTTACGTTCATGTGCAGTCCAGTTTACTGATAGTTTTAGTTCAGGACTCTCAAGGACAGCAGAAGGGATAATTAACTGTGACCCAGAGAAAGACTCACAACACCCACAAACAAAACGGCTGATAACAGAATAGCCCGGAACTGAAAATTGAGAGGCCTAGGTCTCTTCTTCACTTAGTGCAGCGAGTCTAACTCCAGACAGTGTCTGCTATCTGAGCAGGAACCAAGGCTTCTCCCTGACTGTTTACGTAGGTTGCCTAGTTACCTGGTAGCCTCTATGCATACTGGGAGAAAAGAAGCGGCAAGCTGATTTAAAATGCAGTTTGTGCCCTATTCATAATTTTGCTGAAAATAAATCTTTTAATCTTTTATCTATCACCTAAAAATGTGGAATTCTCTGAAGAGTTAATAATAGAATCCCCTGATGATTTAATTCCTTTCTTAACTAACTTTCTCCGTTGAGGAGTTCTCTGGATGTGTACTAGCCA
>LOEQ01005455.1:25938-36691 GCA_001685075.1 Bramus lutescens | reverse complement strand
ATAAAGACTCCTCCCCTTCCGCTCCGTCCCGCCCCCTCCGTTCTGGCAGGTGAAAGCTCCTCCTTTTCCGCGCCGTCCTGTCACTCTTCTCCGCCCCGCCCCTCCGCCAACGCTCTGTCCCCTAAGTGATGGAGGCGGACGCGGAGGAGTGGGGAAGTAGACTGCTGAAAAAGCCTTGCTCCCCTAAATTCCGACCCGTGACAGGTCGTGGCCCACCCCACTACCGAGAAGCCTGCCTTTAACTGTCCAATAGCGGAGGTGAACGCAAACGCGCCGTCTGTGCGCTTGTGCAGAGGTCTCCATCGCGGTTGTTCGCTTTTTGTTTTTGCATCGAGGTGGTTCGTGCTCTAAGGCTGAGAGCTGATATCCAGGGGTCGCTGGCTTCGGTTTGGAACCCGGTGTGGGGACTCCCGGGGCCAGGAGACCTCGGTTGATGGGACCAGTGAGGCACCAGCGAGGCAAGTGCGGAGAGGTGATGTGTCGAGCACCGGCCTCCGGAATGACTGCCTCTCTCTCTGATTATGGGTCCCTGACACCTATCAGTAAACAGTTTGAGCCTGCCTATCAGACGGTTATTTAACTACATAGCTTAAGACTACGTTATGAAAATGTGCAAAATGAAATTTAAAGAGACGGATGAGGAACGTTGTCAGCTGCTGGGATGTTGGCCATAGGTACGATGCTTGACAAGCATGCATGGAATCCTAAGTTCAATGAACTAATTGAACCAGGCACATGCTTGCAATCTCAGCGCTTGGTTAGCAGAGAGCCCCCAATATATTGAGAGTGGAGAGAGAGCGCCACATCTTTTTAAGAAAATATAAAGCAGTTGTACCTATTTCCTTTTTAAGGTCTTGGGTGTAGTCTGACTAACTTGAAGTCATGCATTTTAAGTGAACAATGATTTTTAGTAACTCTGGTTATTAAGACTTGTTTTTTTCTTAAGGACTTTTGACTTCATTTCATGAGTCAATGATTTTGGGGTTTTGGTTCTTTTATTTCATGATTCAATGGTCTGGGGTTTGAGTGTCATTGTCTTGTTTTAACAATGTTTGTCATAGCTAGAAATATAATCCTAAGGAGACCTGTGGGTCCAAAAGGAAGAAAATTTTAAGTAGTGCTACTAAATCATATTCACTGAAGAACCTTCCATGACACATACTTAAGGTTGTCTTTACAAATTTCACTTCTCACTGTCCAGTTCTTACTAACTCGTTGGAACAAATGACCCTTTCACAGGGGTTGTGCAAGACCATCAGAAAATAGATATGACTCATAACAGTAGCAAAAATGACAGCTATGAAGTAGTAACGAAAATAATTTTATGGCTGGGGTCACCAAACCTGAGGGACTGTATTAAGGGTGGCAGCATTACGGAGGCTGAGAACCTCTGAATTGGAATAACAAACACAGAGAGCAGCAGCTGGACTGTGCAGTTAGAGAGACTCTGGAACCCGCAGTTTCTAATAGGAATGTAGTCACCAAAGCCCTCCCATCAAGGCTCAGGAATCTATGCCAAAGAGGAGGCAGAAAGATTGCAAGGGTCGGAGGTGACAGACTCCAAGGAACAGTGTCTTCCTGATAGACACGTGAACTCAGAGATTATGGCACATGGTCAAGCCACATGGGGTCCTAGCACTGAGAGCATGGAGTGACGTCTGGGAGAGTCCAGAGCAGACATAATCAGGAGAGCGCGGAGGGGAGAGGGGACAGGGACAAAAGGGAATCCAGAGCATTGGCCAAAGGCCAAAAAAAAGGCTTGAGCAGCAAAAATGGCTGGGTTATATAAGAAAGAGCAGCTGGTAGCTCAGCTTAGCCCTTGGGCTGGAGAAATTCAGAGTAGGGGACAGGGTATGACAGCTATGAGGACCCAGTAACAGTAGGGCCTGAGGGATCTGGAAGCATCTGGTGGCCAGATGGTATTCAGTGGTTTGTCCTGGGTTTGAGACCTAAAGGACAATAACCCCTAACCAAGAAGCTATCTGCAATTGATACCTGTTGCCCAAGGACAATTTATTTATTTATTTATTCATTTATTTATTCATTTATTCATTTATTTATTTATTTATTTATTTATTGCTAATGGAGTCTCACTGGGTTTCTCTGTGTAAGAGCTCTGGCTGGCCTTGAACTTACTTTGTAGACCAGGCTGGCCTCCACCTCACAGAGATTCACCTTCCTCTGCCTCCCAAGTACTGGAATTAAAGGTGTGTGCCACTACCACCCAGCCTCATTGGATATAACCACACTTCCCAGTAGGCCTTGTGCTCAGAAGCAGTTGGCCAACACAAAACAAACTTAATGGTATCTTTTAGATTTTTGTTTCACTTTGGGCATTTTTTAATCTTGCTGGGTTTTTTTTTTGCTTGTATATTTTGATTTCTGTTGTTGTTTCGTGTTTTGGTTTGTTTAAGAAAGAGAGAAAAAGAGCATAGCCATGGGTAGGTAAGAAGTATCTGGTAAGAATTGGGGGAGAGAAAACATAACCAAAATATACTGTGTAAAAGTTTTTCAATTAAAAATAATTGGTGGAAGAGGTTGAATTTTTATTTTGAGAAACATGAACTCAAAAGGTCTGAAACATTTAACGTGAGGGAGTTATGACCGTGTTGGCCATTTGCCCTCTCTTTAGGGATGGGTAGAGCTTTCATAACCGCACACCCCACCCCTTGAACGCTCTGACTCCGCCACAGCTGTGCCAGTGTGCCGTCAGCTGCTCTTGCCCAGCCTCGAAGTTAGCCCTTCTCCAGGGGCTCCTGGTTCCTTTTTGATGGAATGATTTAGGAACCAAGATCTGGGCAGGAAAACCTTTTATTGGACTAGTGAGTTGCTACTGAGTGTGTAACCTTGGTGACTCCTGGCTTTCACTTTTGAAAAGCACACCTTGGAGACTTCCGCACTTCACAGCACATGGGCACAGAAGGGGAAACAGTGGCCGTGGAGTGTGACCCTTTCCTGCCTTCAGCTGTATTAATGCCCTCTAATAACTGCTGACAAAGGAATCTGTTTTAGTTTAACAACATATTGTAGCAAGGGAAACCAGTGTCATGTCTTTAAAAATTTTATCCTTTTAAGAATTTTCAAAGCAACTTCTAAATAGTGTCAGCAGTTGTAAAATTTTGTAAAGAACCAAATGAATGGGTATTAGTGACTCAACTTCTGAAATTTTGTAGATGTTTCCTTTTAAGGGAGATGTCGTCCTAATATGATGGCTTCCTACTGTGATCAGCTAATATGTCAGGGTTAATTGTGACCAGGAGAAAGTGAAAGGTCAATGAAAAAGGTCCATACATTTCCCAGGTGGTCTTTGTACTGACTTTTTCCTGACTTGAGGGTCTGCTTAGATTCTCACAGTTTTTACTTTGTGTATAGATAAACAGTAGAAGGGTCAGTTCTGCCATTAACAGTATCGTCTTCAGTTTTCAGTTTATTTGCAGAAATAAAATATTAAACATTACTTCCTTAAGTATTTCTTGCTTAATGATGCAAGGCAAATTTCATCACACTCAAACGAGCCCTTCATTTCATTAGAAATTCTAACCTGTGTGTACCCCAGTGAGAAGCCGTCTTTCTGTTACCTTCCAAAAATACATAAATCAATGGGCGAGTTCACGTCTTTTGGTGTCAGTACTAGCTCCAGGCTGGTAAGAGGGTCATCTGAGCAGATCTACTTGGAAACCTCCAGAGTTCCCTTTCCCAGCAGGCAGTGGGCTGTGTGTGGGCTAAGGTGGTGGTGGGGAAGCAGAAACATTGTTACTTTGGCCCCTGGGCTAGAGAAGGGGACCTGGATAAGAGGTCTTAAAGTAGAAACTGGGTGTTAGAATGACTCCCGAGAGATGAGGCCACCATTCTGAGCACTGTGAGCAGCGTGATCGGAAAGCCTGTTTTCAGCGTAGCTTGAAGAGGTTGAAGCTGGCTGAGGACTCACAGCAAAGCAATGAAAAAAAAAAAAGGTTGTCTTCAAGTGTGGACAGCTCTACCCATTTCCAACAGCTAAGCATGGATCCCTAAAACACACGTGTTCTGAAGTCAGCGTGGCTTGGTGGGGTAGTCCAGCCCTATAAGCCTGTGGGCAAATTATTTAGTCTTCTTCATGAGAACCCAGCAGTGCCTCTGTCCCAGTGGCTTAAATTAATGCATCCAAGCGCTTAGAGCAGTTCTCGGTCCTCAGTAAACACTGGTTATTGCCCTGGCCGTCATGACTACAGCTTCTCTGTTTAGAAGGGTCCAGGCGAGACCTGGTTCTGTTGGAGAAAACCTGAAGGATATGGAATGCCTGTGAGAAAAACCTTCGGTCTCCACCCTCTGGTGGCTGGAATAACAACCTGCCCTCCCGTCAACCTCTGCCCACCGCGTCTTCTCTCATTCTCAGCAGATCTTCTCCTGCCCAACTTGTACTTTCTAGAAAACCAGAAGCAGTTCCCAGATCAGGTCTCCTTATCACTAGAACCCGACTTCACAGGCATCTGTCCTTCAGTTTCTACTGGGAAGTCTCCTTCCTCCAAGGGGCGGTTTCCCAAAGCTCACTGTCCTCTTCTCCCATCGAGTCCTCTCCTCTTTGCTCCTTCTCATCAACAGGCCAGCATTCTCCAGCCTCCCAGCTTGAAGGGAGGCGTCTTCTCCATCCCTTCCAGAAGCCAACCTTTCCACTATCATTCATAAGCAAACGCGTTACTATTGTCCAGAACGATCTTTTATTTTTTTTAACAATTTATTTTATGTGTCTGAATGTTTTGTCTGCATGCATGTGTGTGGACTACATGTGTACCTGGTGCCCAGGGAGGTCCGAAGAGGGTGTCAGATCCTCTGAAACTGGAGATACAGATGTCTGTGGCAGCTGTGTGGGTTCTGGGAACCCAGATCCTCTACAGGAGAAATAAGTGCTCTCAAGCATTGAGCCATCTCTCCAGACTCACAGCCTGTATTTTCTCAGGTCCATTTTTTTCTTCAGCCCCTGACATGTGTCTTTCTGTCCCTGCCGTTTGCTTGCTTTGTTCTGGGCAAGAGTTCCAGTCAATGTTTAGTCAGTGTCGCAGTGTTACCTCAAGCTTAAAAAGAAAAATAAAATCACATTTAGTGCCCTGCCCCCAGCACATGCTGTGGCATAGGAAAATTCATAGACGTTGGTGTTCTCCATCCGCCTGTCCTCCCTGCCCGCACCCTGACTTCTGCTGAGCTGATCTGCTGGGGAGACCGGGCGCTAAGAGTGCTGCCTCCCTTTGCTTCGGGCCTGTATTGTCAGTGTCAAGGCTCTGTTGGTGCTTCAGTTTGCCTGACTGTTGTGTGGACACTGTTGTGCCCGGAGTCAGGACCCCCGAAGACCATTGTGAGACCAGATCCAATGCAAAAACCAAGAGTCTTTTAATTAATATTCCAGCATGCTGTGGGCTGCCAGCCTACACAAAGGCAAGATGGCAGCAACTCTGAGAGGGAGGCGTGGCTTCAGAAGGAGCGTGGCTTCAGAGGGGCGGAGCTTCTTTTAAGCCTTTCTAGGGGCGTGTCTAAGGAAGTTAGGTCATTGTAGATATGATTAGCTTAAGCAAGTGGAAATCATATTAGTGCTTTCTAATTGGCTAGGGCTAGTCAGGGGTTAGTCTGGGTTACTGTTTTAAATTTTTGTGCAGACCTGAACAAGCCCCAAGCTCTGTCCTTGAGGGGCTGTGGAAGCTGGCTCAGGCCTGGCCTGGCCTAGTCCTGCGTGTACCAGGCTCCTCCTGGCTGTTGGGGTGTTGGAGATTGACTGTCCTTTATTCGTGGCTCTTCTTCAGAAACTGCTTGTTCAGTCTCAGGAAACTCAGGCCTGATCTCTGAGAGAGGACCAAGCAGCCTGTTATGGCGTCTGCTGGGTCCCTTTAGACACCTGGCTGGCACCCAGAGGGCCCATTCTCTCTTCTACATTTTTCTCTCACAGATTACATGGCAACCACAGCACCCCCTCACTCCCCTCCTCTCAATCTTCCCCATATCTTCTCTCCCCAAATCCATTCCTTCTTTCATTTCAGAAAAGGGCAGGACTCCCAGGGATATCAACCAAACAAGGAATATCAACTTTTAATAAAACTAGGCACATCCCCTCATAGTAAGCCTGGATGAGGAAGCCCAGGAGGAGGAAAAGGGTCCCAAAAGGAGGCAAACAGTCAGAGACAAACCCCCAGTGGGCCCTTTGTATTTGAAATACTAGAGAAAATTACCTTGTATTAATTTTCTGCTCAGAGTTTCTTGTGGAGTATTATTTTAACTAGGCAAAGATGTGTTATATTTGTTATGTTGTGAATACTACTACTTTAACTGTGTAAAGGTGTGTTAATTTTGTTTAGGCTGCCGTTGTTTAATGTTGTAAGGACATGTGTTCAGTTATGTACAGATGTGTTGCATCTGTTTCACATTGTCTGCCTAAGGCACCTGATTGGTCTAATAAAAAGATAAGCAGCCAGTAGCTAGGCAGGAGGATAGGCAGGGCTGGTGTAGAAAGAATAAATAGGAGAAGAACTCTAGGCTTGAGAGACGAGAAGAATGGAAGAAGACAGGGGAGAACAAGGGAGATGCCCAGGGCCAGAAACCAGGTAGCCACCAGCCAGCCAGACATAGAGACAGCAAGAAAGTAAGAAAAGGGAAAAGGCCCCAAGGCAAAAATCTACAAAAAGAGAAACAGGTTAATTTAAGTTAAAGGAACTAGCTAGAAATGAGCTTAGCTAAGGCCACATATTCATAACTAATAAGAAGTCTCTGTGTCATGAGTTGGTTGTTAGGAGTTGGTTGGTGGCCCCAAAAGAAAAAGCCTGGTACAAGTTCTTGAGCTTGATCTGTGGGTTTACAATTTCCACAAGTTTAGAAAAACAGCAGTTGTTCCTTTTATGGTAGTTTTTGGCACCCTCTTTTATGTGCGTGTCATATGCATGCATGTGTGTACATATATTTCAATGTGTGAGCATAAGTGTGTGCAATAGTTCGAGTGTATATGTAAGCCCAAAGTTGATGGCAGGTGTCGTCTTCCATCCATCTCTCTAGAGGCAGGATCTCTTATTTAATCCGGAGCTCATCAATTCTGGCTAGTCTAGCTAGTCAGCATACTACAAGAATCCTAACCTGCCCAGCATTCATGTAGGTACTTGGAGATCTGAACTCTGAGCCTCATGTTTGCAAAGCCAAGTGATCTACCCACGAAGCCACTTCCCCAGCCTTTGGTAACCATTCCAATGCCCCAGTGTAGTAATTCTGCTGACTTTTCTCCCACTATAGGTTGCATTTTCTGTCTCTTGTAATTCCTGGTAATTACTGACTAAAACCCAAGGATTGTAGAATTTGCTTGAGTGCTGGGATGGCTGTATACCTATAAACAGGCTTGGGTTTTGTTTTAGGGTGTAGTTAAGTTACATGGAAATGGCTTAGTCATTTCAAGGCTCACTTTTGTTGGGTGGAATTAGATAAGTGTTTAATGCTGGGCAAACTGCCCTACTATTGGGGCAAGTCCTCTTCAGCACCACACCTGATGATCAGGGAGTACTGAGTTCTGTGTTGGTTCTGGGGATGGAGCCCTCATCTTTAATTTGTATGTAGCTGAATGAATTTTGAAGGCCTGTTGCAGCTCTCCAGAGCTTTCTCTTAGCATGTAGCTCATTTCTTTCCAGTGCCGTGCCCTGTGAAACCTGTCTAGCCCTTCTGGACTCCCAACTCTCAACTCTCCCTCAACCCCAACCCACCCTGGGCTTTCCTTCCTCCCTGGTCCAGGGATAGACACTCGGGAGTTGGCTCAAGCAGTCATGGGAGAAACTCTTCTAATTTATTCCCTTCTCATAGAAGTCATTGTGCCATGGGCCATTGTCTGGTATCTGAAATGGACTCACCTCTCGCCTGTCATTTGAGAGGTTGCAGCTGGAGCTAGGACACACCAGGTGTGGTTTAGTTTATCAGGACACGAGCATAAGGCTCATTGCTCAGCTGTGTTCTACGTACTTTCTCCTCTTCATTTCCTCTGCTATTCTTATTAAGAAAAAGTTAGACTTCATGGATTAGCCACTCATGTCTCATAGTCTGTTCTTTAGTTTTTATTTCTAGGCAATTTGATTCCTAGAAAACTTTTTTTATTTCTAGAATTATATGCTTACTTTTAAACTTGTTTTATATACATATGCATGTAGACATCCCCACTTTCTCATTATTAATGCACTAATATAAAGTACGTTAAATTGGTTTTCATGGCATTTTCTTCTGTTTACTACTCTATTTCTTCAAAAGTCAATGGCTCTGTTTTGGAATTTCTTCTTAAGGTGGGTAGTTTCTCTCACTTTTTGGGTGATCTTTGGGTTCTGATTTATATTTAAAAGGAAAAGTCGATTTTTATGGGTATCTAGTGTAGCAGAGTGTTTTTTTGTTTGTTTGTTTGTTTGTTTGTTTTGCTTTTCCAGACAATGGCACCAGTTCCCGGGGCAGACCTTTCTCTCCATGTCCCTGGAGAGACTAAGCAGAGGCTTGGTCATGGCCAGAACTGCTGCGGTACTGAAACCCTCTGGACCAGTGGATCTGGCAACATTCCTAGATCAGTTTTTCTTCTTCTTTTTTTTTTTTTTTTGAGACAAGGTCTTTCTTGCTTTAGAGCCCAGGCCAGCCTTGAACTGGTGATCCTCCTGCTTCAGCCTTCCTGTTGCTGGGATTTTTAAGAAGAATAAGTATTATATAGCCTTCTTTTTGGCCTAAAAGTAAAACCATGATGCCTCATAGAAGAACAAGGAGGGCAGAGAGAGAAACAGGAGAATTGCCATTCTTTTGACAGTTTTTAAAATTTAGTTTTTAAGCTTTCTTTTTTCCTGCTTTCATCTTCCCACCACCTCAGACCTGAGAGAAATGATTTTATATATTTTAATTACATAGAGCAAACAGGGAAGGAACTTTGATAATGTATTTGAAAATGTATTTCCAACATAGGCGTGGTTATTTATAATTTCAATATGCATATTAGTGTGCTGTCTTTTGCCTGTCATAACTCATGCCAAAATGACAATTGAAATGGATCCTTTAAAATTTAAAGTTTAAGCAGGTATTTTATAGTGTTTTTCAAAAGGCTTTAAAAAAAACTCCCAATATTTGTTCCTAATGTATGTTGGTGGTCACTGTTTGGAATCCCTGGGGTCCCAACATGCAGGTCCCCTCTGCTCCCTGAAGCACAGCTTGCCGGGCACTCTGCCTTGCTGCACCATTTGTCTCATGGAGAGACCCTTTGCAGAAACCAGTGGGGAACTCCTGTCTGCACCACAGGGCAGACAGACCGACGGAAGCATTCTTTTGCCCGAGTTCAGGAGGAAGTTTAAGCTTAAACCTGTTGATGGATCAGTGCAACCTTTTTAAAACTACTATATCTGGATGGGAGTGCAGCCTTCAAATTTTCTAAATGAGATGTCCCCAAGGAGTTTACCAAACTTGTTAAAATACCCTGGAGATGTAAATAACATACTTTAACGCTCAAATCAAAGTTTTCTAACTTTGCATCTTGCAAAATATAGCTGAGAGCCTTTGACATGCTAGTACCAGTAGGCATAGCTCTGAATCCTCAGGTTGTTGCTATGACATGCTGGGCCCAGTAGGTGTGGCTTTTGTGTCCCCAGGTTGTTGCTATGACAAAATGCCACAGATGACAAAACAACAGGATTTTTTATTTTTTATAATTTCTAGTCCAAGATCAAGGCAATGAGTCATTCAGCTCCTGTGAGGCTTTTCTTCCTGGCTCTCAGAGGGCTACCCTCGCGCTTAATCCTCACAGGGTGGAGAGAGCACCCTCTCTGGAGTCTCTGCTTCCAAGGGTCCCACACTGACCACCTCATTTAACCTCAATCACTTTCTACCAGCCCTGGCTCAAGGGCAGCCTTGTTTGGAACTGGGGTTCAGTATGTGAATTTGGGTTGGGTGCAGTTAAGTCAGCCGCATTATTCCCTCATGTTTTGTACGGTCCTGAGAATGATCTAGAACAGTCATACTTGTGGTTTTGAATGAATGAGTTTGTTACGGAAGCCNAAAAAAAAAAAGAATAGTTAGAGGGAGGAAGATAGATAGATAGGTACATACATACATGCATACATACATGCATACACACATGCATACACACATACATGCATACATGCATGCATACATACATACATAACAAAACATCATCTTCTTGGAATTGAAAACATCTGCTAGAAATCAACTTGATCAACTTGGGAAGCCCCTTGAAAGCTGGAGTTCTAGTGCCAGGCAGGGCAGAGTGTCCCCATGGGGAAGGCTTCCAAGTGAAAGAACGAATAGAAACAGGTAGAGATGGTGCAAACGTCCAGCAGAAACTGCGGAGTGGAGGCAGTCGTCTGATATTCTCACAGAGCCTTCTCTGTGGATACGCATCCCCTGGCTGAACTTCTGACTTTGTGGTAGGTGTTTCTATATCACCAGGTAAGCAATAGTAACCCCTATTGGAAACGGCTCACCTTCTAGCTGCTCTCAAGGGCACAGTGTTTTCACTCATGGACTCTGTTGTCTCTTCCTCCCCGTCACAAAGTTAGGGGGACCATCCCATCTCCAGGCAAGGGGCTTTGGAAGACACTTTGAGCTAAACAAGCTTGGATTGAAAAGGAGAGGAGTTTGCTCAGAGGAGCCTTCTCAGCAAGCTGCACATGACAGTTCCAATGCAACATCCATCACATCTCCTAAAGTCCGCTGCGAAACTAACAGGCAATGCTCAATGAGAGCAGAACATGCAGTAGAGGTGGCAACTCATTTGAAGGGGCTA
>LOEQ01005455.1:2997-22894 GCA_001685075.1 Bramus lutescens | reverse complement strand
CCCTAGTTCTCCCTCGGTTCGTGGGTCCCGTGAGGACCGGTCCGTGGCACTCAGAGACAGATAGATCAGAGAAGCAAATCAAATCAGCCAGCCACTGACTCTTAACTTGACCTCAGTCCAAAAATAGCGATCCTGCCTCCAGGAATCTCAGAATGAGACTGTGTCTGAGAGCCCCCCCCACCCCGTTTTATAATCCTCTCTAGGGCTGGGATTAAAGGCACTACTGCCTGGTTTCTATGGCAGCTAGTGTGGCTACTAGGACTAAAGGTGTGTGTCATTGCTGCCTTGTCTGTAAGTCTGGCCAGTGTGGCTGTTTTACTTTTCTGACCCTTAGGTAAGCTTTATTTATTAAAATATAAGTGAAATGCCACTACAATACTAGCTTAAGCAAGTGTGTGTGTGTGTGTGTGTGTGTGTGTGTGTGTGCATGTGTCCATGCATGCATGCGTTTGCAGGTGTGTATATGCATTCACACATTCACATGGGTAACAGTGTGTGTGGATGCACTTGTACATGTGCATGTATGTGTGTTTGGGGGCCAGAAGACAGCCTCGAGGGCCATTCCTCAAGAGGTGACGTCTGCTTTATTTTTGAGACAGGGTCTCTCATTGGTCTAGAGCTTGTGAGGCAGGCTAGGCTGGCATCCAGGAAGCCAGAGAACTCTGCCTGCCTCCACTTCCTAGAGCAGAGATTTCAAACAAACCCTAACCCTATCCCTCACCTGACCTTCTCTTTATTTTTGCATGAATTCTGGAGGTTGAGCTGAGACTCTCACATTTGTGCAGCAAGCCCTTGACAGGCTGAGTCCCCACAATTGTAACTTTTCAAGTTGCTGTTCCTATGTTCTTCTGAAGTGACAGAGGTCTTTCTTTCTTTCTTTCTTTCTTTCTTTCTTTCTTTCTTTCTTTCTTTCTTTCTTTCNCCCTCTCTCTTTCTTTCTGCGTGTTGTTACATTATAACTTGTAGACTGTCAAACTTTCTCCTTAGTGGGGGCTGGAGTTCAGGTCCCAGCACCCATGCATGTGGTAGCTCACACCACCATCTGCAACTCCAGTTCCAGGGAATTCAGTGCTCTCTTCTGACCTCTATGCACCAGGCACACGCATGGTAAATATATACACATGCAGGCAAACCACTTATACACATAAAATACATACATACACACATATATCTCTAATTCTTGTTAGTGCTGGTAGGATATTTCGAATTTTCTTCCTCATCAGGTAACCTAACCAATGGTTGAACAACTTCTTTACCTAGTCATAAAATAACTTTCCTCCAAAACAGGAACAGCCATCTCATTCTTTTCAGAATAAAAACACTCGCTGTATCCAAGTGTTCAGTGAATACAGTGCGGTTCTGTCGAAAGCTGCAAGACTTAGGCCCTTGTGAGGAGGCTTTAGTGCTGTTCCTATGGCTTGGATGTGTTTGGTGCCCCCAATGTTCATGTGTTGGAGACTTTAGCCTCAGTGTGGTGTGGGACCTTTAAGATGTGGGACCTCCTGAGAGGTCCCTGCCACTGAAGGGGCTGTCCTCAGAAGAGATTAGGGCAGTGTGTCAGTGTTCTGCAGCAGGATCAAAGAAAGAGAGTCACTCCAAGATGAAGGTCGGCCTGTGGCAGCAGGGAGGCCCCCCTTGATGGCCAGAACCCTCATAGTCCTGCAAAGGTGTATTTATTGTCATACAGCAAGTTCCTCATACCAAAGCCCTTTGACCCATATCTTCTCTGAAGGAAAACATCACAGCCCTGCAACTTGAGTCCTTATACTGTGCTGTTTGCAGAACCCAATAATGCAAGATGCTCCAGGTGTGCCAGGATAGGCTTGTGACCAAAGTCGTTCAAAGGACCTAAAGCTCCTTCAGAAAACAAGCCTATACATCATAGAAAACAATCACGGTTCTCTACAAGAATTTCCTCTAAGTCTAAGGACTTTCAGCAAGCAACTGTCACTTTCTAATGTTACCCTGGATACGGTGAAGCACAATTTCATTCTAACGCTTACTCTGGATACAATGGCTGGACTAGATCCCACTACAGTAGATCTCACGGGACCCTGAGTGGCTCTCCCCTGGAGGACCTGAGTTTGAATCCCAACCCGCATAGAAAGCTAAGCATAGCAGTGTATGCCTGTAATCCCAGCACTGGGGAGCAGATGTAGACAGATCCCAAGGGCTCACTGGCCCAGCCGTCTGCCCAGTCAATAAAAGACGTTGACTCAAGACAGCCAGATGAAAGAGGACACTCCATGTCTTAGTCAGGGTTTCTATTGCTGCAATGAAACACTGCGACCAAAATCAAGTTGGAGAGTATGGTGGTTCGAAAGAAAATGGCCCCTAAAGGGAGCAGCGCAACTAGGCAGTGTGGCCTTGTGATGATAGGTGTGATCTCGTTGGAGGAAGTGTGTCACTATGAAGGTGGGCTTTGAGATGCTCAAGATGCCACCGAGTGCTGGAGACCACTTCCTGTGGCCTGCGAGACGTAGGACTCTCAGCTCTGCTTCTCCAGCATCCTGTGTGCCCATATGCCGCCATGCTTCCCACCATGAGTGGAATATTTTCCTTTATTAGTGTTGCCGTGGTCATGGTGTCTCTTCACAGCAATAGAAACCCTAAGACACAAGGAAAGGGTTTATTCAGCTGACACTTCTACACTGCTGTTCATCACCAGAGGAAGTCATGGCAGGAAATCAAGCAGGGTAGGAATCTGGAGGACGTCAGGACAGGAAATCAAGCAGAGTAGGAGTCTAGAGGACGTCAGGACAGGAAATCAAGCAGAGTAGGAGTCTGGAGGACGTCAGAATAGGAAATCAAGCAGGGTAGGAATCTGGAGGACGTCAGGACAGGAAATCAAGCAGAGTAGGAGTCTGGAGGCAGGAGCTGATGCAGAGGCCATGGAGGAATGCTGCCTACTGGCTTGCTTCCCATGGCTTCCTCAGCCTGCTTTCTGATGGTCCACCTGCTCAGAGATGGCACCACCTACACACCAGGGCTGGGTCTTCCCCCATCAATCACTAATTAAGAAAATGCCTTGCATCTGGATCTCATGGAGGCATTTCCTCAACTGAGGCTCCTTCCTCTCTGATGACTCTAGCTTGNTGACTCTAGCTTGTGTCAGGTTGAGACATAAAACCAGCCAGCACACTCAATGTCCTGTTCTGGCCTCCTCCTGGAGGTGCCTGGGTGCACACACCCACATAGTCATATGAAAGCAACATGCACATACACACCCCTACCCACATACAGAGTCATGTGAAAGCAACACATATACACACACACATACACAGTCAGATGAAAACAACATACATGCATACACACAGTCAATATGAAACACACACACACATACACATACACACACACATACCAAATTTGTGTATATGGCTTCCAGGGCAGGGAACACTAGCAGTGTGTAATTTGCACTATGTTGGTCAATTGTCATGTGCTATTGAGTTCACTGAGAAGATGACTTTTCCCTTCACCATTTCAGTCCAAAGTATGTTCGTCTCCGGGTGTCCTTCAAGGCCCCTTGTGTGGAGGGGGGTCGCCTAACCCTCCCATCCTCCTTGATGGTGAGCAAAGAGAATGGACAAAACAAAAATTAACCACTAAAATCGTGTGCCTTTGAGAACAGCTAGAAGGTAAATCACTTCCGATAGAGGTTACTATTGTAACCTGTAATGTATATTGTATCCTGTATGCAGGATGCCAGCAGTGAGAGAGACCAGAGTTCAGCCTCGGAAAGCTGGGAACTCCAGCTGGCTGCCTCAGTTTCCTCAGTCAGTTTCTGCGGGATGCTGCAGGGGCCCGATTTGGTAGCTAGTGGTTACTGGCTGTTCCTTTTCTTGGGAACCTCATCTGAAGAGACACCTTGTTCTGCCTGAGGTGCTGGCTGATTTAATGGGTCTTCCTTGGTTGGTCTCTGATGGATGTCTTGTAAGCCCCCAGTATGATGACATTACCTTCCTACTGTTTTTTCTTTGTTGTTGTTGTTTGTTTTGTTTCTTTCAAAATGGTGGTTTTTCTATGTAGCCCTGGCTGTCCTGGAACTCACTTTGTAGACCAGGCTGGCCTTGAACTCGAGATCCACCTGCCTCTGCCTCCCAAATGCTGGAATTTAGGGCACATGCCAGCACACCTGGCTCTTGTTATTTATTCTTTGACTTTTTATCTCCTTAATGATCTCAATTGTTCAAAAACTGAAAGTGTGGCTATCAGATTATTCTCTGGACTGTACAGAACACTGCGGCTGTCAACTTTGGTTCTGAATGGACTCAGTTGTACCAGGGGTCTGGGCTGACTGTCTTTGTAATTGTCGTAGTGTGGCATGGTCTTCCTGGGCTTGGGCCACTGTGTCTGGCAGTTGGGCCAGCACAGGTGCCTGTGGGTATGATCAGCCACTGGCTGTACAGCAGGCTCCACGGTGGGTGGGGTTGTTATCTGACTTACTGTCCGGCTGGGCTTGGGTGGGCCTGGGTGCTGAGCGCTGCATGGCTGGGCAGCTGAGCTGCCACCTGGCTGACAGTTGGACTAGGTAGAGGAGGGGCAAGGTTGGCATTCAGCCTGCTCTCCAAAGAGGAGGGAAGGTTGCCCATTTTTAGGCTCTTCTGTCTCATTTGAGTGTGGTACATTGTGGTCTGGTCAGGTGTATGATGGTTTCCTTGGGTAGGAGGCAGTGACTTCTGGCTAACTGTTGGGCTGGCCACAGAGACACATGGGTGTGTCAGGCTGTTGGCTGTGTGTCTGTCACCTTCCTCTCTGTGCATGTCTACTGAAGGCTAGGAGGCCACACTGGCAGTCTGAGGTTGCCTTCTTCCTGCTGGACTTGAGCTCTGAGCAGCTGGGATTGTGGTCCTCTGGTCACCTGTATGAACATGGTGGAGTAACTGTGGGGTCTCCAGAAAAGAAAGCCACTGTGGGATCCCAGCCCCTAGGGCAGGACAGGTTCTACCTGGGTCTGGCTTCAAGATGGCACCGAACCATACTGGCTTAGATATCAGTGGCTAAATGTGGGCTTCCACTCTGAGGCAGCTCAGCTGTGGACTCTGGGCAGCTCTCCCAAGTGAAGCCCATGAGGACTTCAGGGGCTCCTTTGTAATTGTCTCAAGTGGTCAAGGAGGCCATTTGGGTATGGGGATGTCTTCAGCCTGCCTTTTTCTTGGAAGAAGGTTGTCTTGGGTCTGGGCGATCCTGTCAGGAGACCGCAAAGGTGAGGTGGGGTGAACTGTCCCTTTGTGGTGCTGCCTTGAGTTTTTGTGTCTGCTGGGATCCCACCACCTCCTGTTACTCTCCAGCTGAGACCCTCTATCAGTGGGGCTGCAACGTAGCTGTTTATAAAATAGGATTCTCCCATCTTTCGCCAGGAAAAACCAGTGACTCTATTTGGTTCTCGCTAACCTCACTCTCTTCAATTTCCCCAGCATGTCACAGAAGAGCAAGCTCTATTTCAGCTTTGCTCCTTGGACCCGCTGCCTGGGATATGAGGCTCGTTCCCTACCTGGAGCTTTCTGGGGGTTCCAGGTTCTCACAGGTGGCCCTCCTTTAAAGTTTTTAGGGTCTCTACTCCAGGACTGGTTTTTTTAAGTTGACTTTTCAGAACCCATATATATGCTGACGTCTCTTGTCTGTCGCTCTCCCAGTAACATTGTATGATGTGTGGTTACATTTTGAATAGCACTGTGATGTGAGCTGGGTGGCTTCCAATAGGGTTAAGGCATTTCCTCAAGACAGTCAGTTGGAAGTTGAATCAGCTGAATTTGATTTGAGGGGGAAAAAGCACAAAAGGGTGAGGCAAAGTAAGAAGGGGAAATTAAGGCAACATGGGCAGAAAAAGGAGCTACTCAGCCCAGAATGCTAGCAGAGTCAAGCAACTTTAGCAAATCTGGCAAGATCGGGACCGTGGGGAGGATGGCTAGCACAGAGGCTTCTGAGCGATGATTCAAACGGAAGTTAGACGGCGGAGAAGCTGCCCACGGCACATCACCCATGACCTTTCCGTTTGCTCTCATGGGCATTTCTCTCTCGTCCCTGAAACTTACTCACACCACCAACCATTTCACAATTTCCTTTACAAACAAGCTATTTCTGACAAGACTGTACCAACTGTACCAACGTGCTGGCCCAACTAAATGCACAAGCCTGGCTTTGCCTCTTAGTGTCTCTTACCTCAGCCCCTCTTTGAGCCCCTTTGAACAATGTAACTTCAAAAGCCACGAGCTGTGCTTGGGGTGCTTGGAACTCCCCTTTCCTACTCCCTCTCCTTCATCTCCTGTCCCTCCTCCTCCCCTCCCTCCCCAGTCACATACAGCTCTACACAGATAGACTTTCTTTTATCTCTCTTAGTGACCCAGCTTGTCTTCCTACCAGTATGTCCTAAAATTCTTTTCTGTGGCGAAAGTCAAGATCATAGCCACACTTCAGATGAAGTTCCTACAGCCACACATGTCTGCTTACCATGACTGTTGACCTGGAGCTGGACAAGCACATCTGTGGCCTTGATGTCACATGGGGCTTTGTACCACAACAGATCACTTCTTGTTTTCAGAGTGTTTTGTAGTCCAGGTTGGTGTTCTGACTTGTCAAGTAGCTGAGACTGGCTTTGAAACCCCTATCCTGCTGCCTCTGCATCTTAAACTCTGGGGATTACAGGCATATGCTTCCTTGCCTGCCTCCCCTCTTTTCAAAAAATATGAAGCATGCCCTAAAGATACACAAGAGATAATCTAGTCATGAAACAACTGCCTCTTACTAGCATACAACTTAAAGTAGGAAAACGGAGCATCATGCGGGGGCTCTGAACTTCACAGCAACTGTTGGGACCACGGGAGTCGTGCAAAGATGGGGACAGACCACCAAAGTCTAGAAAACTAGAAGCAAACTTTATTCCAGTAAAAAAATTAAAAAAATAAATCTCCATGGGCCACCAAAAGATTATCAGCTAGCTGAGCCCACAGCCAGAGATAGACTTGTAAGGCTGTGGCAATGGGTTCTTTCCTAACTCCCCTTTTTATAACAAGAAGCAAGCATTAGGCATGAACAAAAGAATTTTTACAATCTCGAAGTAAAACTCAGATACAAATTGCCTTTTATACAATTTCCATTAACAGGGTTTTTGGTTTTTTGTTAAACTGGTGTTTGTATTTAGGCCATTGTCTTCGTCTGGCACTTTCTGATGGTGTTTACCAAAGCCCTTCACTCCCCTGAGACTGCCAGTTTCATGTAGCAGGAACAATGCTTAACTCAGCTCACATCAATTGCTGGTTGTGAGTGGCCAGGGGGTTATCTAAAAGCTGACCCTCAGTTTGCAGAGGGCCTCTTCAGCCTTGCAGACAGAGCTATGGTTTGTAAAGCAAAGGAATCACTGCTACCCTAAGCTGCTGACAATCTGCTTCTGTTCTTCCAGGCTTACAACTTGTATTTCTTTATTTCTACATTCTTACTTCTGGAATCTGCATTTCTGTCACAGCAAAGGCACCACCACAGAGTGCTTTGGAACTTATTGCTCCACCCGAGAGTGCAATTCTTTGGATTTGCACATCGTCCTCTTTCAGCTCCTTCTGGCCTTCTGCTCAAATGTGTCCTTTTCACCTGGAAGGAAGCTGTGTCTGCAGACTGGTGGGGTGAGAAAAGAAACACAGTACTAGGGAGTACTAGAGAGACTGGACTGTCACAGGCCCAAAGGCTAATTGCCTTAGCTGGGGCTTCTTCTAGGCAGCAGCCTCCCAGCTATTTCTTGATCACCTCTGTGCTGATGCTAACATTCTGTGACTGAGAGATTAAAAACTTTTGGAATCTATTAACTTAGATGGCATCTGATACGTATAGAAACATGTCCCCTATCTTGCTGTGCCTGTTTCTCTGGTGTAGCCACTGATGTATTTTAAACCTGCCATGATGTATGACTCTCTTTGTAATTTATAAAACTTCATGAGACTGCTTCCACATTGGAACGTGGAATTCAGGATAACTTAAATCTGTGTTCCTGGGCCATGGTCACTCACAATGACTCTGGAATAAATTATCTCTTGTTCCTTTTAAGGTGAGAACTGCGGCTTTTGAGTCAGTATTATCAAGTCACTGATGCTTTCTGCTTTCAGAATGTTGAAAAGTGTTTTTGCCTTTTCCATCTTTCATGTTTGTGATGTGCATGTTTTACATGTGTGTGTGCACGCATGCACGTGCATGTGTGTGTGTATCTGTGCACATGCTACCCATTTGTGCTGGTTAGTTTTTTATCAGCTTGACACAAGCTAGAGTCGCTTGGGAGGAGGGAACTTAACTGAGGAACTGAGAAAATGCCTCCATCAGATTGGCCTATAGGCACATCTCTGTGGCACTTTCTTGAGTGCTGATTGATGTGGAAGGACCCAGTTCACTGTGGGCGGTGCCACAAGCTGAACATGAGCCTGGAGAGCAAGCCAGTAAGCAGCTTTCCCCATGGTCCCTGCCTCTGCTCCCACTTGATCCTGCCCTGACCTCTCTCAATGAGCGACTGAGGTTGGAGCTTGTAATCCAAATTAACTCTTTCCTTCTCAAGCTGGTTTTGGTCAGTTTTAAGGTACCAGTGTTCTCAGGTGTCTTAACTTCAGGTACACCACTGTCTCCATTGAAGAAAGACATCAGACATGTGTTGTGGGATAATCAGTCTTTACTTGTTCATTGTGAAGATGTGTCTCTGCCTGAGACATCTTCTGATTGGTTTAATAAAGAGCTGAACGGCCAATCGTTAGGCAGGAGAGGATAAGCTGGATTTCTGGGGAGAGAGAGGAACTAGGGAAGAAACTGAGGCATGCAGGATTAAGCCAACAAGACAGGGAAGGAGGCAGACATACAGTACAGAGGAGAGGCAATGAGCCACGTGTCAGAACAGATTAAGATAAATGACTTAATGTAAGTTATAAGAGTTTGTTGGGAACCAGTCTAAGCTAAGGTCAAGCATTCATAATTAATAAGTCTCCGGTTCATTATTTGGGAATTAGTAGTCCAAAGAAAGTCTCACTCAGAGATGAGACAAAATGGGAAAGGAAGTTTTTTCAAAGCAAAAGCACACACGAGGGATCACAGACGTCTGAAGAGGGTCCCGCCGTATGGACCGTTTCGGTGGCTTTGTGCTAAAGCCGAGAGATGTGGCACAGTGTTATAGAGGCTCTTTTTAATTTAATTTTTACTTACATTTATTTATTGAGTCACGTACCCACTAAGCCATCTTTCCTCCCCAGTGTTGGAAATTTTCTATTAGGCCAATTTTCTAAGTAATAGTTCTTTCTTGGTCATAGCACATATAGTTCAGAAGGACTGACATGGTGTCTATGGCTGAAGCTGTTTTCCTTTAACACAACGCTCAGCAGGATCCCCAGTCTAGAGAGGGTACAATACAGACTTTGTCCCTGTTTGTCCTTTAGTCCTCCTTTTGACTCCCTTCTTGCTACCTTGTCAGTGTCTATGGCAACAATTCCTACTACAGTCTGATGTATGATGTGTTCACATGCTAGCCTGCTTCCTCCCTTCATAAAGACCCCTGGGGACAAGCATCCTGCATTTTATTCTCTGTTGTATCTAGGAAAAAAAGAAGAATCAAAAGAAAAAAGAGAAAGAAAGGAAGAAAAGACACTCTCTAGAATCTTACCTTTCGGGAAACAGTGTTGAACAATTGCATGGAACAAATCCATCTCTCACTTAACTAACGAAGGACTTGGGGTTCAGGGATGGTACTTGGTCATCAAGTCCGTGACCAGGCTGGGACTCAGTGCCAGTGGGGATGCATTAGTATCTGTTGCTGTGTAATGATCATCCCCAAACTTCTCTTAAACAGCAATTATTATTAGCGTTCAGCTTGGGGTGGGTGCAGGAATCCAGATAGTTAACTAATTCCTCAGGTTTGAGTCTTACGCAAGGCTATGATCAAGGTGTTGGCCAAGGTAAGGATGCCCCTATTTCTAAACTCCCATGCCTGTCTGTAGAAGTCAGTTCCTTGAGGGTTGGACTGAGGACCTCAGTTCTTAGGCTCTTAACTGGAGGTGTCTTCAAGTTCTTGCCCTGTGGGCCTCTTCAACATGGTTGCATGATTTGCTGGGGTGCCATCTGAGGAGGAAATAGAGAGTTGTCTAGTGAGGTGAAATTCATAGTCATATGCACCCTGAATCCATACGTGGTGCCCCATCATGTTTGACTTAGTCCACAGGTGGGAGCAAGTTCAAGAGAGGAGATTACTTGAAAATTGCACATCTCAGAAGGTGGAGATCATGATGGTCATCTTTGAGTCTTCTCGTTGTATATTCTGGAGCCTTGGCTCCATCGTTCTTACCTGTGTGATCCTTGGTAAAGTCCTTAGCCTTTCTGTGCCTTTATTTCCTTCTCTAAAAGTCAATGAAAGCAATATCATCTGCTCTGTCTGAGTTGATGTGAAAATAAGCAAAATTGCTTAGAATAATAATGGTTGACTATATGCAAATACTGCTTATTCATTTCTTTGCTGTCCAGACATGAATAATCACACAGAAACTATATTAATTACAACACTTTTCAGCCAATAGCTTATGCATATTTCTAGCTAACTTTTACATATTAAATTAACCAATTTCTCTTAATCTGTATATCGTCCTCGTCATGAGGCTGTGGTCTACTGGTAAGGTTTTGACTGGCAACTGGCATCTATTCTCCTTCAGCAGCTACATGACATCTCCCTGGCTCCGCCTACTTTGTATCTCTGTTCAGATTTCTCGCCTGGCTTTACTCTACTAAGCCACCGGCCAAAACAGCCTCTCTAATAACCAATGGTAATAAAGCATATTCATAGCATACAGAGGGGAATCCCACATCATCTCCCCTTTTTTTTTATCAAAATGAAAAGGAAGGTTTTAACTTTAACATAGTAAAATTACATAAAACAAAACAGATATAAAGCAAAAATTATAGTTACAATATTTATATCTACTTTATCTTTTATCGTAACTAAGAAAAACTTAAATTGTAGTTATCTATTCTTCAACTCTATCAAAGACCTGAGAAAGATATAATATTACCTAAGTTAACAGGGAGTGCATTGTAAGTGACTTCCAAAACTCTAGAATTGACAGACATCTTGCTACCTGGACAGTCACGCAAAGTTCTTCTGTAACATTGGGTCATCCATCTTTAGCCTATAGGCCCATAGTATCTAGCAGACTTTTCCATGAAGCAGGAAATTTGAAAGATTGTTTTGCCTATACTGGCAGTTTGTCAGTCATTTTCTTCTGTATCCTGCAGAATGTCTGTCAGGCTCTTTCGTGAAGCAGGAACCCTGAAGGACTGTCTCACCTTTAGGCAAGTTCAGCTGTTGTTTCTCTGTGGGTCCTGCATGTCCAGTTCATACAGCATAACATCAAGAAGTCCAAGCAAGAGCAGTTTCTTGCCCAAATGGTTAACCAACTCCATAAGGAGCCTCTTCGATGCTCATCTTCCTCTTGAAGTAGATTGCTGCTGCCAGGAACAGATGTGTCTCATTGTCATGCAAAGTCCTAAGTCCTTAATACATTTTAAATGCCATTTTCTGAAGGTCTTGGAAAGATTTGAAGAATCCCTATCTATCTGAAATATATCTCTATACATCTAGAAAACCTAACTAACATGACTACAAGCTTGGCTATTATAGATGACTCTATATTAAGCTATATTTCTTAATTATACATTACATTTTTAAAATGAGCTGCACAAACACAATACTTTAATCAAGAGCAGAAAATACATATAACAAAATTGACCTTAAATTTGTATCGATAAACCAAGACCCATACCAATGCAAAGTTTTCATCTCTATAACATATCCCCCTTTAAATGTAAACATTTATAAACAATCATTTAGGGAATTGGGCATTGTTGATTAGACTATTTCCTGCTAATTGGGGGAACTGCTAATAAGGTCTGTCATGGGGTATCTGTGTGTTAGGTCCATCTCAGCCAGTAGTCCTGAAGATGTCATGGATGTTGGACCATCTGGGCCATTGTTTCAGGGGGTCTTGTTTGATCAAACCATATTATCCTGGAAGGAATCCACAGGTTCTCGTCCTCTGTGGAAACAAAAGCAACAAAAAGCTTTTCCAAAGCAACAAATCCTTAGAACCAAATTTGGAAGTCATGATATCTTTATAATATACATGCTGGCTTAGCTTAGCAGCTCATACAATGAAATGTCTCTCTGTACTTAGCTCCTTCAGTCAAAAAATTCAAAGTAAACACAATAATATACATAATCCAGACTCTAAAATTTCCATCTTTGTGTGGCTTATTTTTCTTTACTCTTTTAATCTATAACTGTCTGTAAAACCATTTTCTCTTTTTTATAATTGCCTATATTCTTTTTTCTTCTCTCTTCCAAGCTTATGTACATTTATCCAACACTGTAACCCTTTCAGAGGTCTTTTTCATCCAAATCTGTCTTTATTGTTTATCTGTAATCATTTTCTCATCAGGAGTGCCTTTTTTCTTTTTTCTTTTTCTAAATGCTAAGTGGCATGGCTAGGACTAAGGATGTTTTGCCTTTTGGCCCCACCCAGCCCAACATGGCGGAGGTCTGTTCACCACCAGCTGTGTAAGCCATTCTCTCTGCCCCAGCTCCAGGGACGCAGTGGGTCTTTGCTGCCATTAAACTTGTAGCACTCTGCTCACAAACCCCATTAAATGCAGGAATTCCTGAAAGAGCCAGAGTTCGTGCTACCAGAACAAACCAGGAAGCCTCCATTTTTTTTTAAAAGAAGCCACACAGGTTTTTTTTTCTGCTAGTGCTGAGTTAGGAACCTTCTCTTAGAGGAGCCACACCTCTGCTCACTGCCAGCCAGCAGAGCCTATCTGAAAAAAATGTGGCTACCAAGAAGCTGCACTTAACTCTGTTCTTTTGTGTCTAGAATTCCTTCCCAAGCTCTCTCAGTTTTTATGTGGATGTAGTTGGCCCACGTTGGCACCATTTTGTAGACAGTGACTGCCTATTTGTTTCCCAGTTTCCCAGCCGTGAATAATCACACAGAAACTTTATTAATTACAACACTGTTTGGCCAATAGCTTAGGCATATTTCTAGCTAACTTGCATTTTAAATTAACCCATTTCTATTAATCTGTGTATTGCCACGAGGCTGCGGTCTACCAGTAAGGTTCTAGCTGGCATCTGGTGTCTTTCTCTTACAGAGGAGAATCCCACATTGGTTGACAATTGTCGTGCACATGCTCTCAACGACACACAAGCAGGTGTGCAAAGAATGGTTCAAGGACAGTATTCCTGGCATGGCAAACTCCATCAGAAGATAGACCTGGGAGTGTTGTACCTGCCTTATGCTTGCTGTTTTCATTGCTGATTTAAAGACTGCTTTTCCAAGTTACCATGTAGTATGTCTATTGGTGTTGTCTTTGCATACACACACACACACACGCATGCATGCACCCCACCATCACCACCACTACCAACAATTAAAGGAAAAGAGGCCAATTTGAATTTGAAAAAGAGAAAGGTGGGAGGGTTACACAAACAGTTTGGAGGAAGTAAATGGGAGGGGGAGAATAATGATTATATTATAATAATATATATTATTATTACCTCAAAATTATTTAAAAAATAATAGTAGGCCAGCCTAGTCTACAAGACCTAATTCCAGGACAGGCTCCAAAGCTATAGAGAAACCTCATCTTGCAAAACCAAATAAATAAATAAATAGTAGGCCGGGCAGTGGTGGAACACACCTTTAATCCCATCAGTCGGGAGACAGAGACAGGTGGATCTCTGTGAGTTCGGGGCTAGCTTGGTATGCAGGGAGAGTTCCAGGACAGGCTCCAAAGCTACACAGGGAAACCCTGTCTTGAAAGAAAAAAAAGTAACAAAAAAAGCTGCTATAGCTGGAGAGATGGCTCAGTGGTTAAGAGCACTGGCTGCTCTCACAGAAATCCTTGCTCTCACAGAAGTCCTGAGTTTAATTCCCAGCAACCACATGGTGGCTCTCAGCCATCTCTAAGGGTATCAGATCCATCTTCTGGCATTCAGGCATACATGCAGACAGATTATATATATATATCTATAAAAAGAATATTGATAATAATAAAGCCTGTCCTTGCTATGGTTCCCCCAGCTTATAAATACTATCCTCGTATGTCTGTCTGGCAATGTTTTTATTTAACTCCAGCAGCAGCAAATCTGACTGCATAAAATGCCAGCCTGTTAGTTGGTGGCAGCTTAAGACTGAGGAACATGGAGACAAAAGCATGATATTGAGTCTGCCTGGCCAGGCCAAGAGGGTAAGGCAGTCAGGACTCAGATCCGCGAACTTGACTGAAGCCTCATTAATCTGTTTCATGACAGATTTAAAACAATAGCAGAAAACGCTGTGTTGTTTCAAAACCTGGGTGGACTTGTGCGTTCTCTGAAGCAGTAGTCAGGAAAAGAGACCAAGTCATCTGCAGAGGACAGGATGGCTCGGAAACAATCGCCCACTTTCTTCAGTTTCAGGCCCTCAGAAGAGGCTAGACCGGGCTGTGAGAACACAGAGAATGTTTTCATTGCTAGTTAAGTTTCTCAGTGGTTTAAAACAACAGAAATTCATTCTATCAACTTCTGGTAGGAAGTCCCAAGTCTTGGCAGGGCCACAGTGTCACCATGCCATCCTGCTCCTACCCCAAGATGCCCTCAAGCTCATTTTCACAGAAAGTCCTATTCTGAGGAACTGAGTAGACAAGATGGTTTGGGGGTACAAATACCGAACATTTTCTCATTTTCATTTTTACTAATTGCTTTGTTTTTAACCGGTTATCATGCTGGATCTAAAGTCCTTGGGAATGTGGAGCAGTAAGGAACATATTGTGACCAGTTCTAGCATGTATTTTTATTTTTATTTTATTTTTCAGATGAGATTTCAGTATGTAGCACAGGATGAACTCAAATACGAAATCCTCCTGTCTCAGTCTCCTGGGGGCTGGGATCACATGGGTGTGCCACCATGCAAGGCTTGTGTTTTACTCTTGGACATGTTGGTCTGCAAGCACCTGGTATTTTAGAAACCAGATGGGGTCCATGTCCTCACAGCCTGCAAGGTAGACGTACTGAGAACACAGGTTTGGGTCCCAGAGCTGTCCAGAAGAGCTGTCAGCCCCAGCTATACCGTGGGGCTGGCTCATCATCCACCACAGCATCTCTTGGCTCCCTGTCAACCTTGTCTCATGTGACCTCAATTCAGTGAGGAACATCTAAGAATATCTTGTTAGGTTAGTTTACCATGGCCTCCCAAACTAAATACAACAAAGAGGGCAATAATAAGAGTAAATATGTTCCTTTGTTTCATTGCTGTTCTTCCTCCTCCCTTCCTTGCCTTTTCTCTCTTTTTGAGACAGTCTCACTCTGTAGCCCAGGCGGGCCTTGAACTCCCCAGAAACCCTGTATCTCGACCTCCTCAGTGCTCAGATTGCAGGCATGCGCCACCCCGTCTATTCTGACAGTATCTCTTCCAACAATATTTGTAAGCATTACTCAGAAAAGATCCATCCTAAAGATTGAAAGTGAGCACACGACCGTTGCTTCAGAACATCCAGAGTGATCTATCAAAACCGCAGCCCAGATGAACCAGCAATTGTGCATATCATTTCGTTCCGGGATTAGCTGTATGTATCAGGAGGGTTCAGTATGAGATCTCCGAACATGCGCACAGCGTGCTAAAGTGTTGCAAAGCCCGAGATCAGCCAGGAGAACAAAGGGCACAGGCCTTTTGCTTTGAGGAGGAGGTGTTTTGAGAACTGGGAGCCAGGAGGAAACTCTTGACTTGCTGTTTTTGCTTCTGACTTCCTCTTCAAGGAGACAATTCAGAAAGAGACAGCAAGAATAACCATGCTGATGGGGAGCTCACAGCCAAAGCATAAGAGAAGAAGCTGGTGGAAAAAGCCACCTCTGCCTGGGCCAGAAGATCTGGGCAGACCTGAGGAGTAAGGGCTATGGTGCTGAAGAACCAGGAGGGCCAGAAAGGGGGGCCACGTCATCACTTCTCCTAGCTTGACTCTTGATGTGTAGACTGTGTTAACCACATCTCGGAAAATAATTTTAACTTAGAGATATTGGTGGGAGAGGGAGATTTGGGTTGAAAGAGCTACAGAGAACTTTATCAAACATTTGATATGCTGCGGTTTCAAACGTGCCGCTCTCTAATGAGCCCCCCTCCTCTCTCACGTCACACTTTAGATACACTCCCAAGTGCTGGGGTGACAGGCTTGAGTCACCACACTCAGCCCTACAAGTATATCTAGCTCTTGAATCTGCCGAGTTCGATGCTTGGCAGTTCCCTCCCTACTTCCCTGAGGAAGTCTGGACACAGATACTCTGAGTTTGGATCTCAGATTGCAGCAGTGGGGTTAAAGCTTACTAACTAAATTAAAAACTTGGCATGGCTTTTGGTCCATTTCTCATTAAAACTGATTTTTTTTTTTTAAGAAATGAAACTGTATTTGTCATGGGATGTACGGGCAGGTCTGAGGATGGTAACTAAGGTACCTTGAGGGTTGGTTTGCCACGAGCTTCCTGAGTTCACAGTATTGTCACCTTGATTCTTTGAGTAGCTTCCTGGATGCAGTGATGTCCGCCATGTGCAAGGGTATTCAGTTTGTAACATCGTGATCAGCTTCAAGGCTAGGTCTGGTTTAAGGCAGGTACCATACAAGGATGAGGGTTCCATCACTTGGTTTAACAAGAGCAATTTCTTGCTGTTGTTTTAAATGATGTTTTCTAGCTAGGAGTTCTGTGGGTCTGGAAGAAAGGAAGGAATGGGCTGATTTTCAAAAACACATGATACTCTGTAGGATTGAATCTGCCCGTTGTGGCTCCTTCTTTGCCTTTGGTGGGAATGAAGCAGCAACAGATGACTTTTCTGGGGCCTCTGCGGGACTCAAAACACTGTCTTTGCAAGAACTCTGAAAACTGAGCAGAAACCACATTGGGGACACAGGAACTCCTTAATTTTGGAAGACATGGTCTCAAGAAGCTTAGGTCTACATAGTTGAAAATGGCCCTGAACCTCTTCTGATCTTCCTGCCTCTCCCTCCAAGTGCTGGGATGCCTGGCATGCACCACCACGCNCGCCCAGTGTATAGGCTGCTAGGGATCAAACCCAGGATCTCAGACATGGTGGGAGAGCACTCTGAGCTACACCACCCTTAATTCCTACACCTGTCTCTGACGGCGGTCAGACACCACAAACTTCTGATCAAATCCTGAGTCTAGAATGAGTCTAGAGTTATTTGAGGAGCCCAAGTGCTAAACTTTAAAAGTTTACTTGTTACTAAGCTCCAAGATGGCTTTTAAGGATAAAACAAAGTTTGCCACTATGGGTGTAATTTTTAAACTATTGTTCTGTTAACTAAGTCAAGGACTATATTTTAGCAAGATGAAAAGTATCAAAATACTTTTATATTTTCACATGCTACATTTCACATAGATACTGTAAAATGCTGGATGTCTTGCCACACACAATGGAAATTAAGAACCATCTTTAACACAGATTTGAGAAGTCAGGAGTCTGTATACCCAGGGTAATATAACACAATACCACAGGCATTTGTCGGTCTCAGTTTTGCAGGCTTGGGTTGTCCATGATGGAGGTGCAAGCAGATTGGATGCCAGATGCAGACCTGTCCTATAGATGGCACCTTCCGTTTGTCCTTGGATGGTTGGAAGAAGCAGTCCCCTGTTAGAAAGACTGGTCCCAGCCCGAGGGCTCCATCAGCCCTAGGGTTCCTTCCCTTTGATTTAGTCACAGTCCACAGGTAAGCACCTCTCACTACACTGGACTGGATTTCAACACCTAGACCATCGCATCAAGATAACCTGCACAGACACAGTTTTCTTTTATCTGGAATAGTTTTGTTGCTTTTTTTAAAAATTAGTTTTGTTTTTCTCTTGCACACATGTTTTGGTTAGCTATAGCTTTTTATTTGATCTGTATGAATCAGTGACTCAACTCTCCATGTTGACTTGCACCAAGAAGGCTTCAGTTTGCAAAAAAAAAAAAATCCCTCATGAGTTGTCATTCTGAGTGATAGCTGTATACATCACACCGCCATGCCAGGGGCTAGTACACAGGGAGGAGCTGCAACATGGAGAACCTCTTTCCAGGAAAAACTGACGGGGGCAGGAGGAGAAAGGCATTGCTCAGAGGTGATGATAAACCACTGAAATGAACCAGAACTGAGTATCGAGTGACTGCAGCTTGTAGCGCGAATTCTAGTTGGTCTTAGAAATAAAAACTCAGATATCAGGGGGAGCTGAGAGATCAGAGATGCAGATAGATGGCCACTGCTAGAGAGGTCTTACCTCTTACCAATGCTCAGACCGAAAGGGCGATCCTGTCCTCAGATTGCCTCCTCAGACTGACTGCCTAGACTGCATTGCTCCTCAGACTGTACAGAGCTCCTGTTTCCTCCCACCTTATATTCCTCTCTCTGCCCAGCCACATCACTCCTGTCTCCACCTCTTTATGCTGGGATTAAAGGTGTGGGATCCCAAGTGCTGGGACACCTTTGTGTGAGCTCTGTTTCTCTTTTTAGAAAGATTCAATCTTGTGTAGCCCAGGGTGGCCTTGAATTAACAGAGATCCCTCTGCCTCTGTCTCCCAAGTCCTGGGATTATAGGTGTGTGACATCACTCTCTGACCTCTACTGGCTTAGCTCTGTACTCTGATCTTCAGGAAAGCTTTATTTGTTAAAACACAAAGTATCACTGCATGCAGCTAGCTGAGAACTCAAAGTAAAAATAACCATTTCCCAGAAAACGCTGGCCCAAGGGTGCTAGAATGAGTCTCAGGAGCCGTAGAATGAAAGGCAGAGGCAGCTAGCGGGGGTTACATCCAGTGTAATTTATTGGGGTGACAGCAAGACCAGTGGAGTCTCAATTTTGGGTTGGGTGGGGGGTGACCAAAAGTGACTTGATCCAAACCAGTATGTGCATGGTTTATCTTAAGCCAATATCAAAGATGACAGGCACATTCCTGTGTTGACAGTGCCAGGGTCAGTTGATCGTAAAGCTCAGCCTATGCTCCTGTGGTTTTTATCTGTGGCTTGTTAGGGAACTATGCAAGGAAAACTGACTGGGGTTTCTCTCATGTAGTCATGCTGGAATTGACCATGATGGCTGTGGTCAGATCAAGCTGAATTTATCCAGATCCCTTAAATACAATAAAGTCATGCTGAAGTCCCCATGACCTACCATGTCTGTTTGGTACAACCAAAGGTCTCCACCTTGGATGCCTATTGGAATCATCTGGGGAACTTAAAAAAAACAAAACCAAAGAACAACAAACTGGTGTTGAAATGGAAGCCAGCTATGATAGCACAGACCTGGAGAAGCAAAGGCAGGAGAATCAGGAATTCAAGGGCAGCCTCAGCTCCATTAGGTCTTGTTGCAACAAACAAACCAACAACAGTAAAACAAAAGCAAGAACCAGAGAGATGACTCAGTGGTAAGCGTTGGGAGCTTAGTTCGAAGCCCCAGTGCCCATGTTAAAAGCCACGCATGTGCATGCCTGAGGCTCCAGCACTGGGAAGCAGAGCTAGGCAGATCCCACGAGCTCACTGGCCAGCCAACCTAGCCGAAAGGGCAAGCTTCTGTTTAGGTGAGAGACCTGTTCTCAAAGCAGGAAGGCAAAGAGTGAAGACGATCTCCAGCATCCAGCTGTGGTCTTCACACAGGTGCACACAAGTACATTTACCCACACACTCCAGTGTGTACATCACACATACATACAGACACATACGCAAACACACTCCAGTACCTATATCCTCCACATGTGCACAACCCTCGTATACACATTCCAATGCAAACATCACACAGACATACATAAACACACACACTCCAGTGCATACCCCCACATACATATCACACGTACATACACAAACACACACACAACACTTAGTG
>LOEQ01005454.1:95878-110585 GCA_001685075.1 Bramus lutescens | reverse complement strand
GATAGATAGATAGATAGATAGATAGATAGATAGATAGATAGATGATATAGATGACAGATTCCTATAGTTCTGGCAAGAATGTACTGACTGTGAGCATACTCATTGAGTATATATGAAAGACACCATTTTTTTAGAAAAGCCTGTAGCATTCTTCATTATGACTTCATGCAATAAGCAGAGCATCCTCAAGCAAAGCTCATGTTATATAATAGTACAACAGGACTGTACTCATAAAGGATCATAAAGGATAATGGTACCTCTGGCTCAGGGCTTTTAGAACTCCCCCCCTAAGTTCACCAGGACACTCCTTTTCTCAGGAGTGATTTCTTTCTTTGAATAAACTGCCTCTATTTTTATTATGTGTCCCTGATACAATTAATTCTTTACTTCGAGGTGCTAGAATATTTTATCTAGGGAAATGAGTTTACAACAAAAGGGGTGTTTGAGGCCATATATCCTGCTCCCTGCCCCATTCCCTGACTCCTACCTGGGAATCAGAGACCCTAAATGCAGGCTCCCAGTGTGAATCACCTTCTTTATTAAAATAACTATCACCTTTACACCAAGGATTGTAATTCATCTCCTCAGAGACCAGCTGCAGAGTCTGTTTCTGGGGTGGGGTATGAACTCTCTCCTCATTGTGCTGACCATCCTGTTACTTATATAGCTGTCTTTCCATAGTATTACTAACTCTTCTAACAAGTATCTTACCCTCCACAATCCATCTCTGTGTCCCTCTTGAACAACCAACAGAGACCTTTGACTTACCTGATTTAAAAACATGGATTTCTCTCTATTTCCCTCCCTCTGGCAGCCACTGGGATTTTCAGCCGTCCTGTCCTATTGCTTTTCATTCAAACTCTAATCAAATGGTCACTAAGCTTTTTCTGAGTCCATTTCTAAATTCTTTTACTAATGAGACTCAGAAGCCAAATATTGGAATCCGTTTTCCCTGGTAACATTTACTAAGTAAAATGTTATTTGTGACCTGGACATTAATATTAGTGATTAAAACTGGAATAAAAGGAAATTTATTTTCCAAAAGTCAGCTATCAAGAGCTATTTAGGAAACTCCAGGCAACAAAGCCAATATTTCTTATGAGTGTATTGATATCCAATAGATTGTGACATTTTAGACACAAATATGTCACTCTATGTTTCTAACATAATGGAATCACAGTAGCAATAAAATGTACTTATGAAGAGTGAAATTCTGAGTTCTTTTCCTACTTAGTGAAGAGTGTTAAGAAGGTAGGTAGGATGGACCTCTTATATAGGACTACATGGAGAGGGTGTTCTGAGTCTCCAGAGACTGAGTGGACAAACTTGTCCAGGCATTGTCAGGCAAACGTACTACAAGGTAAGGAAAGTAACTACCTGAAAGCTAACGAAACTCATTATTGGTGCTATAAATGACTTGGGTGCATAACCCAGTGCTTTAGTGACCCTATATTTCAAAAGAATTATGAGTCAGAAATGGGTTAAAAGTAGGGAGAGGAAGAGTCTGAATATTATTTTCTTTCCACTGTTTCTATGGTAACCTTCCAGTTTGTGCAAAGCTGTGAGACGAAGACCAGAATATGTGCTGATTAGTGATTAGTGACAAGACAGTTCAACTGCCCCCTTTCTGAGGACCCTCAGGTTGCCTCCACCATCTCTATTTTCAGAAAGCTGCTCCCTTCTCAAATGAAGGGGTCTCGATTTCCAATAGACAACGTTCTTTGTCCTTCAAGGGCTCCAGCTCACTCAGGATAGGGCTATCTTTCCCCCTGGTAAGGTTTTCCTATGGAACTCTCTGGACAGGAGATGTTATTTTGACATATAAGACTGTCAGACCAAAGACGTCCAGCTACTTTTAACTCTTCTCCTAATATAAAGACAAGATCCCATGGTTTCTCTTTCAGAACAAAAGACTGATAGACTTTGCCTAAAACTAGCAACAACGTTTAGATCTCAACTGGAAAAACCAAGCCTAGCCCCTTCTCTTTGTAACCCCAAGATAAATATATGGTCCTACCTAGGACCAACCTCCGTAGCATATGTGATAGGCAAAGCTAAACCATGCTGTGTGGAACTTCTACCCCTTGCCCCCGATCCTAAAACCTCAGAAATCAAATTTCTTTACAGGTTTTAAAGGTTCCTTCCTTTAAGTCCACCATCATACTGTATGTGATATCTCTCCCTCCTAAGGCAGCTCCTGGTCAGCTTTTGAAGGATAGGCTACCTCTCTCCCTTCACAGCCACATCACTTTGTCTAGAGGATGATGTTGTATGTCCCTAATGCTCTCTTCCTTCAATGCCCAATCATGGCCCCTGGGACCTTGAGCCTCTCTTTGTCTCTAAATCTGTCTCTGTCTGTCTCTCTCTCTCTCTCCCCTTCTTTCTCTCCCTCTATCCCAATCTCTGTTCCTCTTAATAAAGCTCATTTTGAATAGAGTTCTCATGCGGGCTCCTTTTCTGAGCCAGCGTTTATGTTATCACAATAATAATCTTTTTGTCCTTGACATTCAACTTAAAGGGATCTCCATATGCAAATGTATTTGTAGGTGAATCAGAGCTATATGCATGAAGACTTTTAGAGTAATTTTGGCTAGAGGATCTCAGTAAAGCTTATTGGGCAAATCTATCAGCTGACAGTGCCTGAAACAGATTCAATTACGTAGCAACAATCATCTTTGACATGACTGAAACGCTATAGATCACAAGCTGAGTGAAAAACAGTTTAGCAAAGTGACTCCTTGACTTAAAATTTTATATGATTTTTGTGAACATGGAACTCAAATATTATTTAAAATCTATCTTAATGGCAGAGTATTTCAAATCTCATACAGATGAGTTAACCTCCTTAAATGCTTTATAGAAACTGAAAATTAAATACTTATGAAAACAAGAACTTCTCTCCAGAGATTAATAGCCAGCAAGTTGGTCTCAACTTGTTAGCAGCATACTCACAGTATTCATAGATTAATGCACCTTTGTCACTGAACTTATAGGAGAAAAAATATTCAAAAGATAATTGAATCCCTCCTGTTGTTTATTAGCCTGCTGAAACAATGAATCTGGGTAATTAGAAATTCTTCAGGATTCTCACACAGGAGTAATGGAAAGACTGAGGCCTTTGTGCCAGGCAGAAGAGGAGCATATAATTCAGGGAGATATTTTATGGCGCTGACAACTTCAAGGCAGACTACAGCTGAATTAACGATGGGCCAGTGATGATCAGGACACACTTTGATGTTGAATGCCTAGTTGTGCATACCTCTCACTTTCTATATAAGCAAAATATCATATTAGTACCTAAAAGATGGACTTAGGGGAGTCACTGTAGTTCTTATTTGTTGTTCTTCTTCATGTGGCCAGGTTAAAAAAATGTTCTCCATGTTTTCACTAGAACTTAGCTCTTTAGCTATTGCATTGAGGGTAAGCAGGATAGCCTAGTTTCTTTGGACTGCTAGGGCCCAGTTTTGAGACTAAATACCCTTGTAACACTTTCAAAATGTCCTTTGATTTATTTTCAGCTGGCTTTGTATGATGCTGGCTGAGCATGTCCAGAGATATCAGCATCTAACATTTAAAATTTTAAATGTGAGTTTCAATACTTTGAACAAAGCATACCATAAAATTTGTCTCTTAGATATCATTACACCATTAACCTAAAAATAGAACATGAAGCTTAACTTAGCTTCTCAGGAATTGGCCAGCCTCATGCTTCTCTTGGATCTTTTGAGGGTATCAAAACTCACATACTTTTCCTTCACGTCACAGGAAATGACTTTTTCTCTTCTCCTTTATATTTGTGATGTGATTGCTTTGGCTTTGCATGCTTCTAGATGCTGATCCATTGGTTGGATGACAAAATGACATTAGTAATCAAGTAATCATCATAGGAAAAATTCAATTTTGACACATTTAAAGTGTTGGAGTCAAACTGGTGAAATGTAATGCTTTCACATGTGTAAGGTGCAAGTACTGGTCCTTACAGTTTGTATGGGTCTTCTAATCTGTTCAGATAGCTTAATGTGATGGCAACAGTTGCCCTGGCTCTATGACATCCATTTGTGTGATATTGACTAAGATGCCCTAAGTATGCATGAGACACTTGGTCCTGCTTTTCTCCTGGAATACACTTTCACCAGATGTCTTTTTTAGAACCATTTCCCAATTGCCAATTCTTTCTCTGCCCCATATATTTATGTTTTAAAAACATCTTGTCAGCATTGAGAGAGAGGCAATCTTTTGCAGGAACCTGAGAGTTATCCACTGAACAACAATCAGCAAGGAAGACAGATAGAGCCTCTGCATTCCAGGCTCAATGGACAATGGAAGCATAAGGTCCAAGTTCCATATACAAGAAATGACAACATATGGCTTAATTTCTGGGAACACTGTCTCCCTTTCCTCCTTGAGTGTTGTTTTTTGTTTGTTTGATTGTTTTTGTTTTTACTAAATCATCCACTATTTTAGAAAGAAACTAAAATTGTTAGGATAAAAAAAAATTCTATGAGCAGTCCTTGCTGGGAGGGTCAAGTGAGAAGGCTTAGTTCAGTGTTGAATAAGAGTCTAAATCTCTGATTATACTTATGATCATTTGTCAAGCCAAGTTCCTTTAACTCATCCTCACAGACAACTTCCCTACAAGGAATTATCATAACTAAGTATTGATCTTTTTCATCATGCTTACTCCCTTCAAAGTTTAAATAGAATTTATAAAAGTCAATGCCATTAATTCTTTGGTAGTTCAAGAGCATTTTGTTCAAACTCTAACTTAACAATATCTCTGTTAGATAAATGGAGTAAGAGAGGTATAAGAGAACAGTCTCTGAAGGAGCTCAGAAACAGTTCCTTCAGATGAGAGCTTTCTTAAGCTCTTAATTCTCCAGAGCAAGTGTCAGATATCCAAATTTTGGGAGAGGCTTCAATTCCACTAAACAAAATCAGCTCCAGAGAGAGGAGAGATTCTACACCTTGGGTGATCTATGCTGCCTGCCTTCTGTCATGTTGCATCCTATATAGAATAGGAGCATTGAGAGGAACACGTGCAAACAGATCAGCTCATCACAGAAATCCTTGATAGAAGAGGGACTTCAGGGAGCATGTCCCAATCTGTAAGGTCCTTGGCAGCAGCTAGATTGCAACAACCTCCTCCTTTTTCCTATTCACAAATCTTTATCTTTGACAGTCCAAACAGGACACAAATATCTACAACTGATGGGCTCTAGACATTTGTCCTCAAAGTGTACAAAAGGCATCATTTTCCACCTGTATTTGCAAACTTAAATGCAGATGACCAGCAGAGACCCTGATATCACATTATTATGATTTCAAGCTGTAAATGTGACCCTGGTAAGTATTACCATATTTATCTGCCTCTAAAACAAGCTGTTACATTGGTTTATTTCAAGCAATGTTAACAAAACAGTTTTGTGTGTTTAAAAACTCAAGTTCGCAATCCTTTTGGTCAGAACAGGAGTCAGACATGTAAAAAAAATAACTATTGGCTTAAGCTAGTGTTTATTAATCAAATATTCATGAAAAATGATCACTAAGGGATATATATATATATTACAATTCCATATTCTCTTTTTTAAAGCACAAATATATGAAATTTGTGCTTGTTTCCACACTTTGGTTCCAAACCTTTGCCCTAAGTCAGATTCAGCAACCCATCCTCAACAAACCATTTAGAGGCGCCAAATTAAATAGTAGAAAGCAGGAATAAAGAGATAGGTTCAATATGAACATGTTGGAAAGAGGTGTCTTAATAGATATTATCCTTTAAATAAGAGACGAAGAACATGTACAGCTAAGCAGTTAGGCCAATGTGTGGATTGCCCCATCACTGCATAGGTTTCGGTGTTATCCTGTTGTCGGGACTCTGTAAGAACAATTTCTGTGGAATGAATTCCACCTAGTTTGCTCCTTTTCTTTCTCCCAGCATGAGATTCTTGAGGAGATCCCCATTTCTTTGGGATTTACAGTTTCAGAGGTTTGAAGTCGTACTGAGACTCACAAGTGTCTCTTAAAAAAATAGTCATTGCAGACATACCAGTTACATAGTGATCTCAGGTTAGAATTTAAGTTTTTCATTATTATTTAACTTTGGGAGTCATAATAAGCAATATAGTAAGAAATGCATCAACTTCACGGCAGTTTTCTGGGAGCTGAAATATCAATTCTAGAGTGAAGCTCCTTAAGATCCAAGATGTAAATGATTCACAAACCTAAGCAAATTCATAAAATATATCAGATCCACAGGATCCCTACATGCTTAAAATAATAAAAGCAGTAAAGATTGTTGTTGAAAGTAGTATTTCCACCATACCCAAGGGTCTGGCAGTGTTCAGAGAATCCTAGAACTAGAACTTTTGTGAGTTGTTGCATGGGCTGCAGTGGTCCTTTCAGTCATACAACAACTGTCTGTGAGCTACTCCTTCTCCTATAGGGACCTTTGTACCTACATTCCTACAACTTCTACCAATAAACCCCATCATTCACTAAGTCAGGCTTTGGCAGACGGTTTATTTGGTTTGTCATTGCAACCCTATCTGTAGTGGGTTAGTACTTCTTTATGTGACTATAGAAACAGTTACCCAACAGCATCATGTTCTAGTTGCCAGTGTTGTCCGTGGAATCCACATGGGTATTAACAGTAGTTCTTTATTACTTCTATGAAGCAGTAGGCCATGTGCTTTGAATCCATTTCACAAATAAAATCTTATTACTATTCTCTAGATTGTATGTGATTCCAGAGAAATTTTAGTGTTTGAAAAAAATTTTGTATAAACATGCACATAACAGACACACACAATATATTACACATATATAATTATATATTTTTTAAATGTTTCAACCTAATCACTATATTAATGTTTACTGTGATAAGAAGAAACCACAACTAAAATGTTAAATAATATGTTCCAAAAGTACATTCAATTTATTTGGTCTTTTGTTACAGCATGTACAAGAATGTAATGCTGACAAAATTGGAAAACTACAGATAATTGCATTTCTCCAGTCCCTTCTCACAGTTACATGGTGACTTATGGCACAATACTGTTTAATGGAACTGGGAAATTTTACTGAGGTTCCTAGAAGGCTGATACTCTTGGAAGGGATAAAAACAACAACAAAAACAAAACCCTACCAGTGTGGTTCATGCAATGATAAGGCGATGTTCTTAATGGAGTTCATAGTAGGACAAAGAAAGCCTAAATGTGAAGAGAAGGGAGAAGAAGGTAGACAGGAAAATGGTATCAAGTACATACTAAAAATAACCTCAGTGAGAGAGAAAGGAAGGAACAAAGGAAGGAAAAAATAAAAGTTTATAAATGCCCTGGTCTGTAAATCAAAGACAAGGTTCATCCTTGGCTCATGTGAGACCTGAGTTCAAATTATATTGGCTTTACTCCCTCCCATGTGAAGAGAAATTGTTGAAAAATAAGACAATAGATAAAATAATAATTTATATTAATGGAAAAGTTACTTTGATGTGTGCTTAACACTGAATACTGCAGTTCCTTTATTGCTTTTATATAAAATATCAAATCTTTAGTTGCTTATGTTAAAAATCATACTATTTGCAGGGATAAGATTCAGAGAAACACAGAAGTCAGGTATATAACATAATTATGGATGTGGTGACAAAGGACTCAAGACATCCTATAGGTATAGTAAAAAATCCATAAAAGCAAACCATTAAAATATTCTGCTGAAAATAGAAGTTTATTTGATGAGAAATGAGAACTAAACTTATCTGTGAATATAAAGCTACAGAATGTATGTAGGGATTATGCTTGTTTAGTAAAGAGGTTCTTGTAGGTTCTCCTCTAAGACCATGACTTCAGTACCCCAAGGTATTTGGTTGGGTTTCTAGCATCAGTCATGGTTTACTTCTCAAGCCGATTTAAATCTACCAAATTATACACGACATTACTGCACCCTTAGAGATACTGTGCCATGCTGGTCGTTGTTCTGTGTAACATGTGGGGCTAGCTTGTTGGGGTTTCAGTCCTGCCCAGTTCCCACAGCTGGTAAGTCCCCCCAAAATACACAGAGGTCTACATAAGTTATAAACTGATTGGCCCATTAGCTCAGGCTTCTTATTAACTCTTCTAACTTAACCCATTGCTCTTCTCTATGTTAGCCACATGGCTCAGTACCTTTTTCAGTGGGGTAGGTCATATCCTGCTTCTTTCGTGTCTGTTCAGGATGGGGGGGGGAAGAGCTTCCTTCTTCCCAGAATACTCCTGTTTTCATTGCCACACTTCTACTTCCTGTCCGGTTTTCCAAGCTAACCTTACTGCCTGGCTATCAGCCAATCAGAGTTTATTTAAAACAGGATTGACAGAATACAGACAATTCTCCCACACCAGTTGTGGTTCATGGATATAATAGCTGGGAAGGAATAAAGAGGTCATGAATTTGAGGAAGAGCAAGGCGAGGGATGAATGGGAGGAATTGGAAGGAGTAAAGGGAAGGATCAAATGATGCAATTGCATTATACTCTCAAAAAATTAAGAATTATTTTTTAAAAGTTTCAATTCAAAGATTTAACCCACATAAATGGATAGAAATTCCCACTTGAGGCACTAAATGACTTGCATTTGTTTGAAAGAGAGAATTTCTTCTTCCTCAGTTGAGTTACAAAAGTATTTAACCTGTATTTTTTGAAACATCATCTTCATTGTCTTCTTGCAGAGTTTTTGATGCACAATTTTCCTTCTGTTTGGAATCTTGATGCTATATTGCTCACCACTTTATTCAGTCCTTGAGTTACTACAGGGGAAAAGTGATAGCCTTCATGACTCATAATTGAAATGTGCCATTGCTGCAAATAAAGATTGGCAAAAAAGGAAGAAATTTATCAACATATATATACATACATATATACTACTAACATATTAACATGTATTTAAATATATTATCAACATACATATACATTAATATATGATATATTAACATTTTAGTAATATATGTTATATATTATATTAAGAGAGACATCAATATTGTATTGTGTAACAAATGCATGCTATTATATGCTATATATGTTAATAATGTATATGTCTGACATATATATGTATGTGTTATAAATGAGAGCCTCTTGAAGAATTGTTTTCAAAGAAGCACTAAGAATTTTGTCTTATATTGTATCTGCAAAATATATCTTTAGAGGTATGAATGATATTATGATTTGAATATGAATATGTTTAGTTTTCTCTGTGTTTGCATTATAACACCCTCTGTTAGTGGTGCTGTTGGAAAAAAATAAAATTTTAGGAGGTATACTCTAAATAGAAGAAATGTCACTGCGAGTGGACCTTTAGGTTTTATAGTCCATTCTAACTTCCTCTGTAGATTCTGTTTTGTGAGTGTGGCTCTCATGTGACCAGTTGGCCTCTTGTCCTTGCCACTGTTCTTTGTCTATAATCATGGAATATATTTCCTTGAAGTTCAAGTCTAAATAGACCCTTGTTCCTTAAATTGCTTTTATGTTCAAGTATATGGTCATAGCCATGGGGAAAGGAAACAAACACAAAGGAACAATTACAAAAATAAAAGAAATTTAACTAACAGTTTAAATGAAGACAAGTATCAGAAAAGTTAGCTGGCAAAGATTGTTTATATAAATTCTCCTGGAATCTTCTTTTCTAAGCTGATGAAAATTTATCACTGTCCTTCCTTTTATTGTACTATTTATGTGCACATGTATGAGGAGATGCCAGTAGAGGTCAGAATAGGGTATTAGGCACCCTGGATCTGGAGCTATATGCAGTTGTGAGCCACTCCATATGGGTTCTAGGCACAAAGCTTTGGTCACTTGTAAGAATAGCAATGTTCTTAATCACTGTGCTAGCTGCCAGCTCCCAACTTTTGCACATTTATATCTTAGGCATATATGGAGAACAGAATGCTTTCAAAGATCTGGGTTTATTTTCTTTCAGTTTATGAATTCATATTTCTATGAGGTATATTCTAATTTTTCACAATCTAAACCAATATAAATGAGTAAAGGAATGGATAAAAAAGAATGTATGGGGAGTCTTTATAGTTTCAGTTCTTTAAGTCATAAGCAAGAATTGCAAAATTAAAATAATTTCATTTATTTTATTCATATATATATATAGTTACTTGGCAAATTCATAGGTATTAGATTTATAATACAGCAATGTCTTTGGCACTATCAGTAAAGGAGAGCCACTGAGTATGTCCTAAAGTATTAGTGATCTCAGATTCTGAGAGAAATAGTGACTGTATTTTCAATGGGAACTACTTAGCATAAATGTATAAAGAAGGGATTCTGCATTGGCAGTGATTAGACACAATTGAACATTGGTAAGAGTCAATAAAAGTGGTGACAAGACTACCATAAAAGAGATGTAGGAGGTGATTCAGATTTATTCAATATCTGTAAGAAATTACAGTCAGCATCTGAGCTCAGACTTTTAGATTATTTTAATAATTATACAACTGTAACAAAGTAGAGGCAAGAGAGGTTTATATTGACTTGTCATTTAATTGAAAGGATAAAGGAAAATATCAAGTTCAAGGACACAAGAAGTGGGACTAGACTAACACCTTCAGGATCACTTATTCTTTCAACATTATCACCATGTTCAAACACATGAGTCCATAGGGGACATTGCACATCCAGATCACAATATTTTCTCTGTACAACTTCAGTACTTATTTTTCTTTTTCTGGCATATAGTGAAAGACATATCAAACATTTAGGTACTGAATTAAAAGAAGTACAAATCATATGGTGTTGATAAAATCTGTTAATTTAAGGAACCAGTGTAGTTACTTGCAGAGCTCCATTGCTAAGCTCATCTGTTTTCTTAAACACTGACTCAAAAGCATGGCTTTCTCTCCTCTTATTAATTTATCTCCCTCCCCCAGCACCTGCTGAGATTTACAGCTTCCCTACCCTGTTGCTTTTCTCACATACTATAATAAATGGTCCTTTATCTGTCTGCTGAAAAAAAAAAACAAAGTAAAAAACAAAACTGTGGTTTTGCTTTTCAGAGAGATGGGATAAATGCTTGGCAGCACAGAATCGATTCTAATGTGCATTGTCAGGAAACATACAGCATAAAAACACAGCCCTTCCTAATAAATATTCAGAGCAAGGTTTGTTTTTCTTTTTCTTTTTTTCCCAAATGGCCTCAACAGAAGAAAATGAGCCCAGATATCTTTATGGTATCACATTTCTGGTATTATAACTAAAGGTCAGTTGTCATATTCACTACCATCTCTGATTTTTCAACGGTTTATAGCATATCAAATTACATCTGGCAGAAAATTGCTGTGATATTTTGCAGCTTGGTGTTCAAATGCCTGTGGAATCCACATTGTACTAAACTTTATAGAGAGAGCAATTTAAATAAAAACATGGAAGAAGTTTGCAGATGACTTCTACTTTAGAACAAAAATCTATGGCAGTTTTGCATGAAGTCTTAATGTATTTCAGTATTTGGTATTACTAAGCCAGAATTGCAAATGTATCACTAATTCTTGGGAAAACTTCTGCTAATGAAATTTCTATGCAATAAAACGAGAGCAGAGAAAAAAATTTAGAGCCCAATAAAAAAAAAACAAAAACAAAAAGGAGAACTTGAATATTTTCATTTCTAACACTTAAAAGAAATAATGAATTAAGAAAACAAAAGCAGTGCTTAGAGTGTTATTGAGGTGAACTCTGACATAGTGTTTCAAAATGAAATCCCTTGTTGTTGATGCAGAGAAGAAAGGATCCTGCTGAGCACAAAAGGCCAGGATGAAAGAGCAGTATTAGCCATGGAGCATGAATTGATGAAAAAATCATGTGTAATATACCAGAGATTCTGAGACCTGCACAGCCTTGGACTTGACCTGACTGTGGCAATGAGATAATGAAGAAAGGATAGACACATGGAATACACATGTACAAAAGCTGGAATCTGTTGGACAGGGCTCTCAGATGGAGAACTACCAGAAGCCAGCAAACTAAATTTGTGCATTATAGAATGCTGAGTGAAGAGTCAGATTTTTGTATATATCTGAATGAGAAAGTGGTGTTTATTATACAGAGTTGGAGGATGAAGTGGTGTGTTAGGTAACTTTGGTAGGAGATCTCTGTAAGGAAATAGTTTCAATCCACAGGGAGGAAGCTGTGGTTGATAGTTTCTACAAAAACTGTTTTGAATTAAAGGTCAATCATTCATCAGCTTTATACTTTACCATGGGAAAGCTGGGCCATTTCAGTGGGTTTGAGGCTTTGGGGTCCTTGACACAGTCTTGTTCATGTTGATAACACACATTTATTCAGGACTTCATTCATTCCTCATACCAAAACAATAGGCTTAAGATGTGTATGAATGATTATGTGCTAAAAAAAAACTGGTATTTTTGTGGCCACAAGTGGAAGACCACATATACTAAGTGTTTGCTGGCAGAGTAATAGGGTTCAGTAAGACAGGACATGCAGAGAGTCAAGGAAACACACATATCTTATGGTCTTTTGAGTTCTCATCCTTCAACTGTATACACCTATCCAGAAAGGAGTTCCTGTTCCAATATTTTCTCACAAATTGAGTGAGAAGCTGAAAGACAGTAGGTCATCCAAACATTATAACACAGATTTAAGGTAGAATTTTCTATTCATGAAGTTAATCATATTGCCATATTAGCAACATGACCAGAGTGATGGCACTGGCCATCTGACTTGATGAGTTTGAAATTTGGGTCTGATATCAAACAGTTTATTGGTGAGTTTCCTAGTTACTGGTGAGTTTACTGCTGCCTTTAGAGAGCTCAGAGTGGTCTGTTAGTGAGCTATAATTTATTGTCTCCTGACACTTTACACTCTGGAACCAAAAGGTCTTCTGTCTTTTAACTTTATAAAATTTTATTTATCATGATACATAAGAGAAAGTAATTTCTCATTAAATTTTAGTAAAAAAACAAACACACTAGAGTAACCCCACATCCTGGCCTCTGCTCTCATTTCCCACAGTTTCCAGTATTCTTGACCAATTGAGGTGCAAAATATTAAATTCCATAAATATATAATTCATAAATGTCAAGCCATTCTCATTACAATATAATTTTATATTTATTATTTTTATATGTCTTTTAATTATCTAACATACATAAGCATAAATATAATATGGAAATATATAATGATAATATTTCATCCTATCTTGTTGTTTGCTGTTTGGTTTTTGTGACATATCTGGGAGTGTATGTACAGATAGAGAGGTAATAGTATATAAAAAGCTTCACATGTCTAAATTAGAAACAGAAACACAGGGATAGAGTGATGTCTCAGCAGTTAAGAGCTGGCTTTTTGAAGCCCATTCCTTATGATCTCATATGGTGAGATTAATTGCTCAGTCTTGATGCAGCAGTGGGTAGGGGCGGGGCTTGGTTCTGCTTCAACTGAATGTGTCAAGGCTTTTTTGATTCCCTATGTGAGACCCTCCCCTTTCTGAGGAGTGGATAGGAGTGGGTTGAGGGAGAGGTTTGGGGGAAGTGTTAGGAAGGAGAAACTGTGATTGGTATGTAAAATAAATTAAAAACTAAAAATTTTCAAAATGCTAACCAAAAAAGCACTTTCTCCTCTTATAGAAGACCTAGGTTCAGCTCTGAAAACTCACATGGCAGATCACAGCCACCTATAACTTCAGCACCAGGAATTTTTACATATTTTCACCTATATGCATGTGATGCACTACATTCAGAAAACACACATAAAAAAATCCAAGACAAGGAAAGAGAAGAAAGTAAAGAAACAGAATAACCTATCAATAAAGATGACTCAAGAGTAGAGTCCCCAGGGTTGGGTGAGATGACTCAGGAGATAATGGTATCTGCTTTCAAGACTGATGAACTAATCTACATGGGAAGTAGACAAAGGCAAGATCTACTGAGTAAATTGGGAGCATAGGGACCTTGGGAGAGGAATGAAGTAGAAGGGAGAGGTAGGGACAGGAGCAGAGAAAAATGCATAGCTCAACAAAAATCAATAAAAAAGATAGATGAACTGAATGTGATCCCTAGGACCTATCTCTGACCTCTATGTGCATGCTACAGTATGTACACACCCATACACACACACATACACACACACACACATACACTAAAAACATATAAAAGTAAGAATAGGCTTTAGAACAAATAGAATACTGTGCTATACTTGAAACTTTGGTGACAATATGTTATTAACAGCATTGAATGATTGAATGCCCATTTTATATTGTACATTTTCCTTTATTTCACCGGCAATATGAATATTTGTTATTTAAAAACAAACTTAGCTTTATTATGGAAAATAAAGGCAGTTTTGTTAAGCTTATTTGTTGTTAGTAATTGTCTGTTTTACTTCAAAATCCATTATTTACCTCCTCCAGTAATTTCACTTGTGATTTATGATGTAACTTTGGTTGTGGACTTAAAAATTTCTTCTTTTTATTAGCCATTTTGATAGTATACATTTTGATTCATTGCTTATTTTGCTACATCATGAATGCTTGGGCATCTTCGTCTTTGTATCAATGTAATTCTAATACCCTTTGTCACTATTTCTTTTTCTGATCCATTGGTGGCCAAAGAATGGTTGTCATGTATTTCTAGATTTCTCTCCTTTTAAAAATCTTTAAAGATCCCTAACAGAGCAGTAGGCAGGCAGGCCCACAGAGCAGTCAGTGCCAAAGCGGATTGTGGTTTG
>LOEQ01005454.1:30873-54845 GCA_001685075.1 Bramus lutescens | reverse complement strand
CTTTCTTTCTTTCTTTCTTTCTTTCTTTCTTTCTTTCTTTCTTTCTGTTTGTCTTTCTTTCTTTATTTCTTTGTTTATGTTGTCTTCTTTTGACCAAATTATCCTTTTTGTATATATTATAGCTTATAGTATAAACAGAGGTTTCTCTGTCCTGCCTCGTCCCATGACTGCTTCTAAATAATCTCTCAGAGGCTTAATATTAATTGCAAACTGCTTGGCTTATAGTTTAGGATTATTACCAACTAGCTCTTACATTTAAATTAACGCATTTCTATTCATTTATATGTTGCCTCATGGCCATAGCTTTTATAGATCTGCTGGCATCTTGTTTCTTGGGTGGCTGGCTTGCATCTCCCTTCCTTACACTGCCATTGTCCTTCTTTTATCCTATATTCAACTTGGATTTCTTCATAGCTATATTCTGCCTTGCTATAGGCCAGAACAGCTGTTATTATCTACCAATGAGAGAAACACATATTAATGGTATGCAGAAGAGTTATCCCAAAGCATTGTAGATTGGTGTATTTTATGGGATTCCTGAGTGTGGGAATGAGTGTCTCTCTGCATCCATAAAAATTTCCTGTGCCTTTTCTTTGTCTTATTTTTTCTTTTTGCTTGTTTTGTCCTATTCTGATGTGTTTTGTTTTGTTTTATTACTATCCCTTACAGGCCTCTTTGCTTACATTTTGAGAGATAGAATGGGAATGTATCTGAATAGGAGGGGAAGTGGAAAAGAAATAGAAGGACTAGAGTGAAGGGAAACCATAATCAGGGTGTTTTAAAACAGATAAAACCATTTTTAATAAAAGAAAAATAAGGATGAGGCAAAGATAGAAAAAAGAAGAAGAAATGAAATTGGGCTGGAAAGGTGGCCCAGACATTAAGAACACTGGATACTCTTCCAAAATAATTTGGTTTGTTTTTCAGTAACCAAATGACAACTCACAACCAACTCTAGTTCCAGTTAGATATTATCTGATGCCTCTTCCAGAATCTATAGGCTTCAATCTTACAAGTTGTGCACATACATTCAGGCAAAGCTGGGATACACATTAAAAAGTAAAATAAATCTAAAAAAAGAATTAAGTTAAATAAATCTCTTTTCTTTATCTGCCAGTTGCCCTCCATAAGTATGCCATATGTAACATTTAGCCAAGAATATCATTGGTGTGTTACACAGATTAGCTAGTTCTTAAGTAATTCTGGTAAGACTGGCATTCATGCTATGTAAACTTGAGAAAATCTTGAGATGGAACCATGTAATCCATTAGATAGAAATAACAGAGATGAGAAACTCACCATACCTTAGTAAGTCTGAATGATAATCAGGTTTTTAAGAGAGCTATATGTCTTTTCTGACAGATCTTTAATAATATCTTTCAGACTAAAGGAAATTGGTTTTTTTCCTGTCATGCATAGAAGCAGAGACAAACAGAATGGCATCAATTTTGTGTATTTGCTTCCCTAACACATTTTAGAAGCAAAACTGATTCCAAACACATTCTGGAATTAATTAACAGTTTAATGGTTATGCGGTTGTTTGTTTCAGGTAACCAAAAAACTAGTTTGGGTCCTTTTATTTAGACTTTTGTAAGTGGGTCTTTTTCTGAAGCACAGGCTAGCTTTGGACTCATTATGCAGCCCAGTCTAGTCTTAAACTTGGTTTCCTGTCTTAAGCTCCCAAGTGCTGAGTTTAGAGTTGTGAGCCACTGCCATGTCCAGGTATAAGGATTTTTTTCTTTCTTTTTTTTTTTTAACTTTGGTAAACCATCCCTCCTTATCTTAACACTGCAGTAAGATTGGAAAGGGCTGTCATGGTGCACTTTTGTTTACCTCATCATCTCTCTCTGATATGGTTCATATTTGTGAGAATATACTGCCATGTTAATGTAATGCAAATAAGTTAAAATAAAAATCCAGGGCTCTTTCCTAGGATTCTATAAAAGGATCATCTGCTGAATTAAGTCCTTCCGATCAGTCAATGCTAAAAGCCAAGGCTGCCATCATGGAACTGAGGAGATGACAATCCTTAAAGTGCTTGCTAGCCAACCCTGAGCTGAGTTCATCCTCAGCACCTAGTTAGTAGCCAGGTTCAGAACCATGTGCCTCTACCCCCAGCACTGGGAGGTAGAGATAGAAGGATGATTGTGGTAAAAGAGGTAAGTGAGTTCTCAATCCAGGGATAAGATTCCTTACCAAAAGCAAACATTGTACCCAGCAACTGAGGAAGATGCCTAATTTTGCCTGTGACTTGCACACACAACTACATATCCCCCCCCCACATACCCAGAAAGAATAAATACTGCTTTAAGTAACTATTTGTGGGTATAGAACTGCAGTGAAATTTAAATATCCATTTTCATCAGAGAAAAAGATGCAATAAAAATGTCCTTTACCAAATGACCTGATAGCTATCAGAGGAGATAAATTATTTTGTACAACACAAGTTATGTGATAATTTATGTCTTTTACATGCACTGTAGTTTCCATAAAGAGCAGTGAGGTGGACATCATTTTTTATCGCAGCTATTGTTTCTCAAATTAGCTTAAATGATTAGAGAATATTGCTTTATATATACATAAAATATCATTTGTTTCTAAGTAATTTCATTTATCTATATGATATATCTCTTTTCTTCATTGACTGTCATATCCATAAAAAATTCTGTAATTCAGATTGCATTTAAATTTGCATTATTAAAAGACAATGATCTGTTGCTGTTGGCCCTTGTCCCCAATTTAGGTTATATCTATATATTGAACTGTTGCAAGAAACCATACATAGGCTGACCCAAACCTACGAACAGGACAATTGGAGGCCAGTCATTGTTTTTCCAGGAATTCCAACAATCACTTTAGATGCAAATATCATAGCTATGGTCAATGAGATGGATCAGTAGGTAAAATTGTTTGCAATCAAGCCTGAGAGTCTGAGTTTATTCCCAGAACTCAAATGGGGAAGAGAGAACTGACTCCCATGAGTTGTCCTCTGTTTTCCAAATGAACACACACACACACACACACACAATACAATACTCAACAGAGTGCAGACTTCACAACAGGGGTTTTGTTAGTGTTTCTGATCTATTGTGTGTCTCTATGCTCCTGATTATATTATGTACTCTATCTAGGTTTAAGGGTACAAGCTCAAGACCTAGAACCATTCACTTAGGTTGGTTACAGTTTTAGAATTGATAGATGGTCAGATTTTTATTCATCTTAAGATGATATTATGTCCATTCATTCTGCCTTCTTTGTATGTCATGCCCAAACTTGAAACTTAACACCATTTGTACGATTTTTTACTTTGACTTTATCCAGCTCATCAGTCAACAGCAAGAGTGCACTCCTGATGATGGATCTTCCCACTTCTCTGTGTTCTTGGGGCCCTCTTTCACCCATGCAATAAATTTGATTCAACAATTCTTTATTGTTCATCTTATTATTAATATAAAACAGTATTTTTGCTGACTTTTTCCTTCTACATTTTCTGACAACTTGGTCATTTTTATTATTTTCTTTCTATATCATAATATTACAATCAGATATATTTTCAGAGTACACTTACTTTTTTGTCACAAGATCCCATACAGTTCTACTTGTTATTATGGAAACTTGTCATCCTCCTTAATATTTAAGTCTATATAGTTTTTCAGTTTCAGTAGCATATAATATTAAAAGCGGGTGATTAGTTTCTCTGGGTTTGCTCAACAGTACTCCATTAGATTAAGGACAATGATATCCACAGCACAGAGTAACTGGGACACAATTTCTGGATTCTAGATTATTCTGTCTTTGATAACAATGAGCAGGCATCCTGCATGTTTTTTTTTTCGTTCAAGATTCTGAAGCAGAAGACCCCATGTCAAGCCAAGTCAAAGGGACATGAAGCTCATAGAGGAGCTACCATTCCTTTCCACAATGTCAGGTGTTAGAGAATACTCTTCAGCCATAGGCAAATAAACATATTTTTTCTCACATTTTTGACTCTTTTCATGCTTTCTTTAAGTTAATTATTTAACTTCACTAACAGTATTTTGTTTTTAAAGTTGTTTACATACAAAATCCATGGGTTGTCTCAACAATCAAGTGATAAAATTTATGTGAAAATGCTTACCAAAATGTGTGAGTAAACCCTTAATAAATAATTAAGTGTCATTATAACAGGAGTTATAATAATAGCATTAGTAACGCTAAGAACTGTGATCATTATCATTAACATTATTATTGCTTTATTAAAAGTATTACTCTAATGTATTATTTAGAGTTAGTATTAGTAGAATTTTCTGGTGATAATAAACACATGGCTAAGCTTGTTTCATGATTAGCCTGTTATTCAAATATTACATACAAAATATGTCATTTTCCATCATCTGAAATTTCCAGAGAAAATTGCATATGGTAGAATGAAATTCAGTGCTTTGTGAGACTGCTGTCTTCACGCCAACAAGTGTGAACTCTTTACCTAGCTATTAATGTGTGTCTACAATGCAATACTGTCATCATGGCCCATTATCACAGAAAAGCAGAGCTTTCGTCACTGGCTGGCTTCAAGGTTAATTTTCCTGTCAAAGCTGAGAATTGGGTGAGCTTATAGTTACACATCTATGCAACCTACAATTTAGCAATGTTGGTCTTTAATGTTTATGAATTGCTTTGGGAAATCTATAGCAATATATAAGTGACAGTGTTTATTGCTGTTCCATTACTTGGGGTTGACTCTTATTTTCACTATATGGAAATGGAATTTTTCATGAATTACTTTAGAATCTTGAGGAAGCTATAACAGAAAAGAAAAATAAAACATTACAGAATAATGTTCAGATATTTAACAAGCCCCATGTTCATAGTTTGCCAGGTGTGTGTGAGCCTCTTAATTGCTCTGTATAGTCAAGTCTTTCTTTTTTTTTTAAATGAACATAATGACTTCATCTTTCTTAAGGAACAGGATTGTGGAGATTTGAAAACAAATAATTATTTAAAAATTCTGTTCTGTCATGGATACACACACAACTCAAGCTTCTTTACTAATTCAAACCTGAAAATGTAGCCAAACCCTGACGATTCTCTTTCTTCCTGTTCTTAGACTTCTTTATGTAGATAGTCAAAGGGCAGACCCACTCTATACACCACTGTAAGTTAATGCTTAACTGAAAAATGAGGTGTCAGTCTCTTTGTCTTTCAGCTATATCTGCTATCATATAGTAATCAACAGGGAGTACATGAAAGTGATTGGAAAAGACTTGTAAGCCACCGCTATTTTAAAAGTTCTAGTCCACATTAAGTGTACACTAGGATACTTTCAATAGGTACAATTGAATGTATGCTTAAAATCAAGATTCCAGAAATATGTGGCTTCTAAGCATGTGTCTTTATTTCTTTTACTCAACACGTACTTGCAGTGTAAGCCAAATTAGTAAACTCCCTATCACCAGGATACACAAACTCATGTTACTTCTCATTATTATGCATCTGTTCATGCACATGCTCATACACATATGAGGCAAGGATCTTTATAAAACTATCAGGAGCATTTGTGATTAGTGTGAAATAAATTCCTAACAGTGCATATGAATATGTTTGTATGTGTATTTATGCATATTGTTTGGGGATTCTCTGTGATATATTTGGATATTTCAGTTACTTTGCATTATGTTAATAGCTAAAATAGTGTCAGGATTAATATATCATAGTCATGTATATAAAAATCAAAATTCTTCGGAAAACAACCTTTCCATATTTTCCGCTCTAACATCTAAAATATACTTTATATAAGGTAAATCATGTATAGATTCCTTAGATATTTAAACTACGTATATAAACTATATATTTAAATATCTATATTTTACACTATTGTAATTTTAATGTGTATTATATGTGTGTGTGTATACCTGTGTGTTATATAGGCCATTTTAATTGAGAACCAGGAGTCCATAAGAAGGCTTCATATCCTATTGATTTAGTGGTTATGAGACACAATATGCGTTATGGGAATCAAATTCAGGTCCACTGCAAAGTCAGCAGTGTTCTTAATCACTGAACTATATTACCTTGCCCTACATTATTCTATGATTTAAAATATTCCTTGATTAGCTTTGATAAAACTGATTGTTTATTAATCAGATCTATCTTCTCTGGATCTAAATAAATATCAACCATTATTTAGCTGTCTTTTTCTGACTCTCAAAATAAATGTACAAATAGAAACAATTAGATGATTTTAATCATTTACCTTTGTTATTTATATTCTGCAATTTCAGTCATCAAAGGTATTTATTTTTATTACAAAAGCATTAAATTATCACCTACCACTTATTTCCATTGAAGATTTGAAATAATAACTTATAATAAAAGATAAAAAATGTAATGAGACTCTCAAGGTAAATAGAACATCAAACATTTAAAAAATGACATGCCAATCATTAATCCAGGCTATTTTCAGACCCTTAATTTTTAATGAACTTTTTCTTCTAGCTAGGCCTTTACAGAATATTTGTAATCTACATTAAAAGCATTCTACTTGACTCCTAGATAGAGTTAATAGTTAAAATGAACCATTCTCCTCCAGCTAAATGAGTCCAAGTCTATACCTGGTTAGTTAAATCCCTTCATTTTCTGCCTTGGTTGTTGTAGTTATAAGATAATTTTTAGCTGATTCCAAATGTTACATGATGGTACTAGAAAGATGTCTCAGTGGTTAGACACATGCTGTTCTTGCAAAGAATCAAGGCTTGATTTCCAACACCAACAGGGTGGCTCAAAACTGTTTGTAACTCCAGGAACAAATACCAAGGGATACAATGTCTTCCTCTGTCCTCCTTGGGCACCAGATATATACATGGTGTATATGCATATATGGAGACAAATCCCTCATACACATAAAAAATAGCTAAACAATTTTAATTAAAATGATTCACTAAAGAAGAATAAATATAGTGTACACTGTTTAACTAAACTAAAAACTCTCCAATTAAAGGTGAGAAATGTATATAAATATTGCAATACTGGAATAGAATGTAAGAAAGTAGCAAAGATATTACATGCAAATTAGTGACTTCAAAAATATGTTCTTTGAAAAGAATCATCAAAAAATCATTCTTTCATAACTGACTCTACTGTCTGTATCCAACAACAGTTAGAGCAAACTCTGAAGCTGTGAGAAGTTGTTCTGAAGAATTGTCACATACATATATAAAAAAACCTGAAATATGTATTTGTGAATGTTGACCCTAAATATACACTTGTAGGTTGTCCATGTCAACAAGGAGCTATATAATATTTCATATTAGGTTAAAATTTTACAACTGAATATACGATCAGCTTTATTATATTAATCAATAAGTATTTACTATAAATGCTTAGTAAGCAAATGCTGTGGGAACTTCTTCAGCCAATAGCTTTTAAGATACTGGCCTACTTTGGACATGATCTGATGTAGTATAAATGCAGATGGGAAATTGTGTGCAGACCTCTTGGCTGCTGGATTCAGTTCCAGCTCCCAATACACACAGAGGACTGCAGATCACTATTCTTTCTATGAGTTTATCACCAGATAAATAAATCTTGGTTGTATTCAATTTGTGGTTATTGTGGAACTCTTTTGTACACTGAAACTCTTTTGTATGCCAACAAGCAAATGAGATTTAAACTGTCCTCTCTTCAGCCTTGCAATACTTATAATACACCTGCAAAATATATATTTACAATGTTACTCATGTCCAATAAAATAATTTTCCAATAACTGATGCTGATTGTGCTCTGTATTTCAACTTAATGCCAAATGCTGGCTTTATTCATGGGTATTTTAGATGTTCTGATTCCAAATTCTTATCAACTTTTTTATAACACACCTTGAATTAGTAGAGGAAATAAACCTTTCTAAAATATGCTTGTAATAATATAACTACTTTTTTGAGTTAACATCCAAAGGAACCTAGAATATTTCTATGACTTCATCAATCATCAGTTGTAATCCAGGTACTCTAAGATGTCTGTTCAAGGCTCCTCATAAGGAATGGTTTCTGTTCTCATTTTTTCACTTGCCAAATTCTGTACTCCATTATGTGTATCCATTCTTCTCTTACTTTTCTCTTTTTATTGCAACCTTTATGTTCATCCACTTCTATACTACACCTCATTCATTTTCCTTTAACTTTTATTTTGCTCTTATGTACTTCAACATAAAATTCACAGAAAAGGGACTACTGATAGAATGTACTAAGGATTAGCAGAGAAGAAAATAGTACATTGAATTTCTCATATAGTCAACTTAATGGATGGTGCTCATAATCAAAAAACTGAGAAAATAAAGAGTAGAAGGATTTTGTTTCAGGGGCAAAGTGTTTGGATTTGTTTATCGTGTGGGATACATTAACAAATGAGATTTCTTTTAAAACTTTTTTCTTTTTAATTTTTTTTCATTTTTTGTGTATTGGTATTTTGCCTGCATGTATGCTTTTGTGAGGATGCCAGATTCTGGAACTGTAGTTATCAACAGCTGTGAGCTGCCATGCGGTGCTAAGAATTCAACCCCAGTCCTTTGGAAGAACAACCAGTGCTCTTACCTGATGAGCTATCTCTCCAGTCCCAAGATATATGTTTCTTATATATTTTTGTTTATCCATTTCTCTTCATACCAGTATGCCTCGATGTTTGTTCTCCTGTGAAAGAGTGGCCTGAAAATGAAGGAAGATCCTTTGAAGACAGACAGCCAGAGTTTAAATCCTGGTTCAAAGTTTAGAGTCTACAGGAATATATAGAGAATCATATATCTTCTCACTTCAGCACTTCAGTTTTCTAGGAAATAAAATGTACATATAAATAATAGTAGCTACATAATCAAGAATGACCAATATTGAACTGGAGAGATGGCTAAGAGGTTAAGTGCACTGGATGTCATTCAAGAGGACCTGGCCTTGATTTCTAACATCCACATGGAAGCTCACAACCATCTGTAACTCCAATCCCAGGGGATTTTGGCTACTTTTGACCTCTGTGGGCACTATACACATAGAGAGATGCAGGCAAAACATCTACACACATAAGAAAAACTTAGATATGTAAATAATAACTAAGATGATGTAGCTTCAGCGAACTAATTTCTAATTGTGATTACTGAAATGATGGAGACAGAGACAAGAATGGAAATTGGGACTAGAGATTTAAGGACATTGTAACACCAGAAATACATATTCAAGACAGAACAAATAGAAACTGAATCAGTAACTCTCAGTTGAATGAAAGCAGAGCCTGTATTATGAGTGGAATATTCTGCTACCAGACACAAAAAGTAGGAAATTATATATGGAGAGACATTGCATATGAATATCTAAGTTTAGATAGAATAAGATACTGTTGTAAGTATCCACCAGAGATGACTACTGAGACATGGGTTTTAGAATGTCTTTGTTAGCAGGGCAGTGTTCAAGACTATATCAAGAATAATAAAAACCCAGAGTCAGTTATAGGGGTTCAACCCAAAACACAGAAAAGCAAGGCAGCCAAGCCACTAGAGAAGTCTTACCTCTACCAAAGCTGGGTGACTGCAGACTAAACAGACTACACATATACAGCCTCTTTCTCCTCCCTTTTTATATTCCCTCTATTGTTGGGATTAAAGGTGTATGACTCCCTAGCATTGGGATTAAAGGTCTGAGCCATCACCACCTTGATTTGTTTCTTCATTGATCTTGTGTAGCCCAGGGTGACCTTGAACTCACAGAAATCAATCTGCCAAACTTGTCTTCCTTGGATTAAAGGCGGATGCCAGCACTGTGTGATCTCTAGTGGCTTAGCACTTCTGGTCTTTAGGCCAGCTTTATTTATTAAAATATAAATAAAATATCACGATTAAGGACCCCCTTGCAGCCTCTTAATCTGTCTCAGGATGGACTTTTAAACACACACAAAAAAAAGCCTATATCCTAGCTTGACACCCCAGTTACCAAGAGCAGTTAGTCAGAAGCAGAACAAGAGAAGAAAACAACAGCAACAACAAAGGCAAGTTTAGTATATGGATTAGGTCTTTTTCTCATCATGGTGTAAGCTGTGCTAAAATCTGGGTGCCTGTTGCACATTGGTATATTGGAGAAGGAATACACAGGGGACAATGAAACCCCAAGAAGTTTAAAGACAATAGTGTACACTATAGAAGGACGGGACTTTCTTGAAAGCTTTGCAGCTCAGATATAGCTATCCTGACCGACAGGAGCCTAGGAATATTACAAAGTCACTGGAAGCCTAGTCATTTACAGCTCTGCTTCAGGGCAAGGTTTCCCCAATGTCACAAGTCTGCTCCTGCAGGGAAAGGTTTTCCTAGTGAAGTTGTTACAGCTCTGCTAATGTCCCCTACAGCGTAGCAATGCAGCTCTACTAGGGGAGAGTTTCCCTTAGGAAAGTGTTGCAGTTCTGCTCTGCCCTAAATTGTTACAAATGGACTCTGCTCTGATGAAAACGTCACACCACACAACAAAAGTAACTCAAGAGATTTATTGGGAAAGAAGAATCCAGGGGGAGAGGTGGCTACCTCCAGTGAGAAACAGCAGCAAACTGAACAGGGTACAGCATTTATATAGGATTACTTGGGGGACACAGCTTTCCAGGGTGGCTTGGGATTGATGGATTTTGGTGGTCTGATTTTGGGGCAAACTCAGGGTTTAGTGGCATTTAGAGCTCGGAGATCTCAGGGATTGATGAAATTCTGCAGTGTGCCTCTGGCAAAATCAGGGATTGGTGTGTGATTTCAAGTCCTGGTCCTGGGGCCGAGTCAGAGTCAGGGTGTTTTTCCTTGGCGCTTTTAATCCTACACTCTCATCTATAGCTCAGTGTCCCACAGGCTTTAAAAGTAGAAATTCAGAAATGAAAAACTGCACCCAAACACAAATTTTGAAAGGATCCTTTCATATTAATTATTTAGGTGGGGAAAATATCATTAGATAACAGACAACCACAAATTTCTGCTTACGTTTTATTTCAAGTGGAAAAAAAGGAACAGACTATGAGAGACTTTGAACACCACCTCCTAAAATTAACAAAAGAACTTCTCTCCTGTCATTGATATGCTATATTTGATGGTTAAATTTGTGAAACTCACATTTAAAACAAACCCATAAGGTAATTTTCAGGATTAATGCATACGTGTGGTGTGTGTGGGGTGTGTGTGCACGTTTGTGTATACGTGTGTGTATGCATGTGGTGTGTCTGTGTGTGCATGTGTCTGTGTATATGTATGTTGCTTGTGAATGATGTTTGTGCATGGGTACATTTGCCATACAACTTGTGTGCGGGATAAAGAACACACTTGTGGAATCAGTTCCTTCCTTTTATCTTTACGTGGGTTCTGAGAATGGAACTTGGGTTTCCAGAATAAAAGCAGAAGCTTTCCTTAAAAATGATTTCCTGGCTCTTATGTCCATTCTTCAATATCAAACATATTAAACTTTAAACTTAGCTGTCTTTAAACAGCTTCTTCAATATTTCTACTAAGGAAATTCATTCCAATGCAAGTTCAAGAAAGCTTATGCATATGTATTTATATTTGTATATATGTGGACACACAGACATGCATATATACATGCATACATTATGAATATAACTGACTTAGGTAAATAAATTTTCTTTAAAGATAGCTACTCAAATTATATTTGCAGATGTTAAAATAGAAAGAAATTATATTTAATGTATTTCGCTGGTAAAAATATTACTGAACATCCATTTAAGAAATATAAAAGCATAAGATGGCTAATATATTTTGAAAAGAAAATCAGAATAGACTTCCTAATGAGAAAAAAAATGAAATAAGTGAATTTAAAAGAACTTAAATTGAAACAAATCAAAACCAAATGGCAAAATGATTATGAGTAGTAAACTATAAGATAAATGTATACAAAGGTGAAATATTTAAGATGTATAAAACAAAATAGTTTATTGTTGTAATATAGCTAAAATTTTTTCATGATTAAGCTTTTTATTTTGTATGCTAATCTGAAAAAATAAATATAAAATAGATTGCATTCAAATCAAAAAATACAGGAATTTAGACCTTTGAAAAGAAGTAATGCCCAAGAGTATAGGACAACAGCTGAATGTACAACACTACATTTCAGCAGTTTAAACAAATCACAGCAGAGAAAAGTAATGGAAAATTTTAAGAAAACTAGGGAGTAGAAAACAAAACAAGATGATTAGAAACTTACTGTGTGGATTTTCTGTATTCATTATCAACTAAGGAAGGCCTGAGAATTTATTGCCAACCTTTTCAATAAAAAAGTGTAATGTTTTACTGGTTAGGAGTGAGAGTCTGTATCAACTTCTTCTCCACACAGGGAATCAGTCTGCTTTAATTTGTGTATGCTCTGTGTGTGAAGTGGGATTCTCCTCTGTTTGCTGTGAATGTGTTTGTTACCATTGGTAACATTGGGCCTCTGGCCTGGCAGAATAGCCTAAGAAGGGGAAGATAGTGGAGGAAAGTAGGTAGAGTCAGTGAGACACCATGTAGTTGCTGAAGGAAACAGATGCCCACACAGGAACCAGTAAACCATAAGCCTCGTGGTAAAATATAAAATAATAGAAATTGGTTAATTTTGGATGTAAGAGTTAGTTAATAAGAAACCTAAGCAAAGTCCAAGCAATATTACAAGTAATATAGTTTCTGTGTGATTATTTTGGTCCTGGGCAGCCAGGAACGGACAAGTAACCTCTGCCTACATGTCTATGTGCTGCCACATTTCCTATAAGTTCATTTGTGTGTCACTCCAAATGAAGAGAAAAATACTCGAAGCAATGTTAATAATATATCACAGAAGATTCACTTGGAAAAGTATAAATGTAGATGAGTCATTCTAGGACAGACAAAGTCTCAACATTTCTCAGGATGATTTCAAATTCAAGGGTAGCCTGGGTTATAAAGTGAGATACTACCCCACATTAAAATAAAATAGAATAACACCAAAGTGAGTAAAGTTACTTGTGGAGCAAGCTTGGCTGCCTGCATCAGATCACCAAACACAAGTAAAAAGCTGTATGCACAACTTAACTTCCATCTATAGTCACTATGGAGAGATAAGTGCTTGTGAAAGGAGAATTATCTGAAACTCTAAGTCCAGAGCATTTAATTCCTATCACAAACACATAATAGAGACCTTGCCTTCAAAAGGTTATATTCTGATCTCCACACATGTACTGTGGCATGTGTCCACAAACATTTGTATCATAAATGTTCCTCGTGCACAAACATCCTACCACTTATATATAAATAAAATATAAAGTTACATATATGTTTATTTATAATACAATGAGAACAAAAACAACAGTGAAGCACAGACCAACAGAATACCCAAGAGGGTTTGTGGAATATTCAGCATCCTCAAATTCTTGAATTGTCTCAAAATTGAGAAAGCCCATCGGATAAACTCAATTTTCAAACTATCAGAAAATTAAAAAGAGGAAAATAGAATGATCAATAGTCATAATGACTAAATGAAAATGTTGACAATATTAAGAAAGAAAAAAAACAACAAAATCTGAAACTAAGCTAGAAAAAATTGTAAAATGACAAAGAATTGATTAAGCACAGAAATCCTCAAGTTTTGATTTGTACTTCAATTAAGTTTCTGTAAGGTATTAGTATCTAAGATTTTAGAGGGAAACTGAGGCATATTGTCTTTAGGTAAGAGATGTAAATTAGGGGAATAGTTAACAGTATAGGAAGACATCATTGAGAGTTCTCTGAGGGGAGTTGTGGCCCACAGGTAAAGTAGGGATTTCCTTCTGACATATTTCAGGGAGAGGAAAGAGGCATCCTGCAATGTGATTGGCATGTAAGCCCATGGTATTTACTCCCATCCAGGCTGCTGTGTCTGATTCCTTGCTAGAAAGGGAAATAGAAATATCAGACCTCTAGATAACGTGTGTCCATCATACAAAGTGCTCCATCTCTTTCTGCTGGTAGCTTAGGGCCTCGTACTCTGGGGCTAATGAACTTCCTTCGGAAATGTAAGTATGACAGACACACAGGCAGTCTCTCAGCAAGTCTCAGCAAGACCATTTCCCAAAAGCAGTAGGAATTACATCAGCAGTGAATGGAGAGAGAGAGAGAGAGAGAGAGAGAGAGAGAGAGAGACTGTGGATGCCTGAGTGGCCCCTCATGAAAACTAACACTGCTACGTACTAATCCACGTAGCGTATGGACTGGCATATGGTAGCACATCAGGTATCCCAAGGCATCACGTATTTTGTAAGAAAGAAAATAAAAGACGTGCAATTCATATCAGTCAGAAGAAGGTGTTAAAAATAGTTCCTAGAAAATAATACACAACACAGTGTGTCTGCATAATAAGCAGCACAGTGCGTCTGCTGTCTTTGAATATGAGTCTAGGACATAAGTTTCCTGAAAGCTCAGTGCGGGGGCTGGAAGGGAATCAAAGAATTGTGACAGTGTTAGAGACGTCTTTTTCAATCCAAATATTACAATCTAATTTTAATGACTAAGAGCATCTTTGATCTTAAAAATGTAAAATAACTGGCAGGAGGAATGACTCCGTGTTTAGGGTGGTTGCTGTGGAATCATGAGGTTCAGGGGAAAACATTACCTCAAAGGATTAAGTGGTAAGTGATAAGTCACCCGACTGCTTTTGTCTCCTCTTTGTGTATACAAGGTCATGTGTACCCACACACACAATCACATAGACACATGGAAACAAAGGTATATTTTAAATATACATTTAAAAATGAGAAACTTGAGACTATAAATTCCATATGAAGGAAGACATTGATTCATTTCATGATTGGCAGTGCTTCAATCTTGCCATGGAATAGGTAACTTCCTAGAAACCTAATAGGGAAATTTAGTGCAAAATATCGTAATAAATACTCAAATGCAGTTAGCATATTTAAAACTGGTCTGTCATTCTTAATACTGATGGAACACATGTGTAGCAGATACAGATATGAGGAATTATTTTCTAGGAAATAACTTGTGGTGTTCATGAATTTTGATAATCCCCTTGGCTCTAAGAATTTGAGCTTCCTCTTTGGGAAGATTAGTGCCCATCATGAGAACACAGATTGAATCCAGAATGGTAGTGGTTTGCATCTTTCCTGAGCCCTCTATTTTTGTCTTGTGTCACCATACTCTCTCCTAAAGAATTTTCATGTGTCTCAAAACCCTCTAAGTTTCTGTTTGGTGAAGAAGTGGAAGGTAGACTTTTTTGTCAGGATATAGATGTTTCTCAAATGGTTGCCACGTTACCATGTTAGATTGTCACTTTCAGAACTCTCTTTCATCTGAGATGAAATTTCAAAAAATAACAAACATCTAAGAACAGTGTCTGAAATAAAAAGTAACAACTGACAGAAATAAAAAAGAAAGCATTCAAATGTAATATAATAAGATATTAAAAAACAAGTGGGAGATTTCATATCCCAATAATATCACAATCAAAACTATTTCAATAATATTGCACAATCATCCTTTCCATAATTAAACTATTTAGTCAGGTTAGTGATTTCTTTATTAAATCAAACTGGTCTTAGTATTTACAAGTTGTCTTGTAAAAAAAACAGCAAGAAAAAAGGAATACAGTGATAAGAAATGAGTGGAAAAATAAGGGCCAACTAGGTCTATTCATGGTATGTGTGTGTGTGGTATGTGGTGTGAGTGTGGGGGGGGTGTATGGTGTGGTGTTTGTGTGTGTGTGGAGTGTATGTATGTGTGGTGTGGTGCGTGTGGAGTGTGTGTATGTGTGGTGTGGTGTGTGTGTGTGGAGTGTGTGTATGTGTGGTGTGGGGTGTGTGTTTGTGTTTGTGTGTGTATGTGGTGTGCTATGTTTTGATACGGGTCTCTCTTTGAAGTTCTAGTTATCCTAGAAACCTGGAACTTTCTCTGTTTAGACCAGATGGCCTTGAATTCACTTAGCTCCTCCTGTCTCTGCCACTAAATTCTGGGGTTAAATAAGTGTGCCTCCATGCCTGTCACCTTTAGGATATATATTTAAGAATCATAAGGTATATCATAATGTGATAAATAACATATGTAGTCCCTATGCTTGAGGGTCAGAGGCAATATGATTACCACAAGATGAATGTCAGCCTTAGTTATGTAGTGAGATCCTGTCTCTAAAAACATACAGGCAAATAGAGGTGCACCAAGCCACTAAACATTCTCTCAGCAGAGTGATGATAATTGATCCAATCTAGGCGTGGTACAGGGGAGACTACAACACAGCGATGCAGGGAGGAAATAAAACAAATATAAACCTCAAGCAGAATGGAGCTGAAGGCGGTGTCGTGCTCCCACTGATCCAGTTGAAGCGCAATTATTTATACCCTCTAAACAACAGTAATTAAAGACAGAATCATACTACATGTCTGCAAAGACAGATTAGGGAAAGAGATAAATGTAGGTTGCATGCCAATGTAGCCTCTGACCCACTACATACCCTTGAGAAATAAAGATGAGTAAACTTGAGTGTGTTCTGTGAAACTGAGTAAGATTTACCTAAACTTTTAAACTTGATGAGGTATCTAACCTGCAAGCTGAACTCTGGTTGTTATTTCTAACACTCATGTACAAGTGGTTATCCTTGTCTTTGGGAATGGAACACTGCAAAAGTAGCTTAAAATGCTCCACTTGGATTCTCCAACTAACAGAAATTTTCATTAAAAAGCTTTACTACTCAAAGAATATTCAAATAAAAATATTATTCCAAATAACACAACTAATGAGCAAGTCTTAGAGAAATAAAATGCCATTCTCCTTTAATTCACCTTTGATGAGATTAATATTCTCTTACATTTTAAATTCTTAGTGCATTGGTCAGAATAAAGGTAACATATGTGCTTTCTTCCTTATGGTTATTTCTAGATAAAGAAGACAAGAAGAATGCAAAGAGAAAATATTTTAAAGAAGTTAAAATGCAAAGCAATGAGAAAGAGTGACAGAGTCCAACATAGCTGAACTACAACAGCTATTTGTAATTTCAAAGGCCCAGAGAAGGTCATGGAAAAGCCAGTGGATGGAGAGGTATGAAGCAAAGGGGATATCTGGGCATGACATTAGAGTTGGGCTCAAGAATTCAATGTACCTATATCTTCCTGCATAAGATCTGCACCAAATTAGACCATTCAGCAGCTCAGCATTGCCTGCAGAGGGATTGCTAAATCCTTCCCTGAAGCACTGTCAGCAGTTAACCATCCCATCAAAGGGTTGTCATTTTCTTCAGTGGCATAGTTACTGATAACTTAAATAACCTTCCAGCCACACCTATGTACATAATATATGTAAATTCAGTGGGTCACATACAGAAAAAATGTATTACAGTGGGATGCGGACTTCTTGGGAGGAAGGGCCTTGGTTCTAGTGCAGGGGATGAGAGAGGGTAATGGGTGTGAACATGACTCAATTTTAATACATACAGTTATAAAACTTTCACAAAATTTAAGGTAATTAATATCTCACTCACATTTCGACAAGATTTTTAAAATGTGTCACTCCTTATGATCCATGACTCCAGTCAATGCAAAACATTGCTTTCAATTCAAAAAGAAGAGGAGGTAGCTTATTTTGAAGTCAATGATACCCAACCAATCATGACACAGGTACATGACTTTACCCTTTGCAAAGGAACATGTTCACACTGTGAAAATGATTCCATCAACCTTTCAACTGGATAAAAGAGCTTTATTTGAAATATTTATCAGACACAATGGCGGGGAAAGAAGTGTGTCATAGCAAAAAGGAGCATTTTGGTTCAGAGGCCTTGTGCTGTATTAGAATGTTCTTATTCTGATGTCAGGGAAAACCAATTAGTTAATTATTAAATACCAAATTTGTTATAATCAAAGGGATGTAAGGAAGAGACAAAATTTTGGTATAAATGGCTACCAAGAAGAATAAACGTAGCCCAAGATCAGATGAGTTTGGGATCTGCAATACCGCAAATATCCAAAATCAGGAAGTTCTGATCAGAACTTCAATCAATTCATCAGAAGATCAACCAGATCTTCAACAATGCTGTGACCTTTACAGGGAACTTCAAGTCACACTTATCATGATGACTAATTAGGAATTGGTCCAAATAGTGTTATCATGTAGGTCATATTCTTGTTGGCTCAGCAACACCATTGTAAACCAATTGTGTTTTCAATATGAAACATCTGGAATTTCATTGAAGAATGGAAAATAGGTATTAAGTTCTGTTTGTTATCTTACTTGCTATTCAAAACTTTCAATGGGACTGTTAGCCCTTTGCAGTATGAAGTAGAAAGAATAGAGCCTTAAATTTTCACTGGAAAATGATTTAGAAAATGCCTTTCTGTATTTTGGAGCCTTCTCTCTGTCAGTTGGGCAAACCCCACTTGGAAACTGGCCCCCTGGACTCAGTGCTTCTTTCTAGAGTTATATCCCCCAGAATCCAACGTCTCTAGCAGGTAGACATTTTGTAAAACTAGGCAACCTAATTCTGAATTAATCTCTCCTATATAACAACAAGATCAGTCTGTTTATCGTGATTAGTTTCTACTCTTATCACGAATATATACTAGAGCAAACTGGCCTTAGTATCTTGCCAGTTTAAGGGAAGAAAGAATCATAATCCTGACCTTATTTCTAGATGTTTCAGGCTTCACTATGAACCCTATGATTGAGATCTAATTCAGAACATGGAATTTAATCGGAGGCCTAAATGATGATAAATGTCGTATTCAGATGGAAAAGCAGTAGTACTACACATGTTCAGGGAAACACATCTCTGACAATGTTTACAGGCAATGGAGTGATCCTACGATTAGGAGAGAGGTGGTTAAAATTACCTGAAATAGGTCGATTATTTGAATGTAAAGATTTTTTAAAACACTTAAAATCCAAGTAAATGATTTTGTTTAAAGTACTTTTACTTGGCAGAAAAATAAATATATGTAGATGTGTTCATATTTTTTAATAATAAAAATTTCATTTAGTTAATATGAGATAATGATACTAAGATTATTTTCATATAGTTTTGGATTGTCTTAAGCCTTTAGTATATTTTTGTGATTTAACATATTTCATCAAGTTGGTTTTTGTATGTTTGTTTGGAATGAGTAAATTAATTAGGTATGGAGCAAATTAACACAAACAAATAGAAAGGATAGAAAAGTAGATAGGTTAAATCTATAGATAAGTATGTAGTTTGATATATGATAGATAGTTAGATAGATGATGGGTATATTAGATAGATAGATAGGTAGATAAGATTGATAGATGATAGAAAGATAGATGATAAATAGATAGATAGATAGAGATATGATAGATAGATAGATAGATAGATAGATAGATAGATAGATAGATAGATAGAGCAAGGTAGATGTGTAGATAAATACATGATAGTAAAACTTCATTTAAATAGGTGTTTTCTTGATGGTTTGTTTTCTTTGAATCAGTAATAATCTACATTACTACCACAGAGTACAGCACCATATTTAGGGAGGCTGCTTGTTTTTTTCTGGCTGCCCAGAACAGAAATAATCACTCAGAAACTGTATTATTTGCAATACTGCTTGCTGCTAGCTTAAGCATATTGCTAGCTAGTCCTTATATCCTAAACCAAACTATCTCCATTAATCTGTGCATCACCACGAGGTCATGGCCTACCAGCAAATTTTCTGCAGACTCCAGTAGAGGCAGCTACATGGCTTTTCACTGAGTATGCCTACTTTCTCCTCCTCTATCTGCTTGGAACTCCCACCTTGCCATATTCTGCTAAACCACTGGCCCAAACAGCTTTATTCACTAACCAATAAAGGCAAACCATAAACATAAGGACTTCCCACACCAGCATCAAATATGGAAAGTCTTTTCAATACTGAACTGAAGCCATTTTGTGCATTATCAATTTCATGAAATACACAAGCTCTTTTGACAAAGGAGGTCTTTAAGAATATGATCACCCAAACTCAGATAACTTAATTCCTTTGGAATAATTTCAGAATTGTAGCCTCTATTTGGACTCTAAATGTATATCTTCACCACTGCAAATCAGAGAGAGAGAAAATTGGATAGAAAATAAAGAAATATTTTCATATTAAGATACTCGAAGTTAAAACTTAGAAACTTCATAAGCACACTAATCAATAGAGGCAATTGTTACTGTTCTTAATTCCTCACCATAACTAAAAGGTAGGACCCTGTTGCTTAAGACACCCTTCTGATGCAGTAATATAGAAATAATTATCAAACCCCTAAGGACTCCCTGCAAGCCTGCAAAGTGTTGGAGGTGTTATGTAATATGCAAGGAAGAAGAAAAAGCACTCTGCTTACTATAAAATTGGCCTGCCTGGCAATATGTGCCCACTGTACAATAGTGGCCTATTTGTCATGGAATAATTGCTTTCTGATTGATATGTGGCCTTTTCCATGAGCTAGATTACAAGGTTGATACAGAAATCTGATCAAAAGCTCATGACTGAGTATACAGGAAATGCAAGCAAGCAACTTCCAAAAAACTTTAAGAAATGATGGAAAGAGCTGTTTGCCTATACCCAGGGTTCTTCTGCAATGTTGGGCCATCCATCTTTCACCTACAGGCCTAACATATCTAACAGACTTTTCTGTAAAGCAGGGAATTTGAAGGATTTTCCTACCTTATTTTGGTAAAACTCAGAAATCACCTTTCTTGTGTCCTGTTGGTCCAATTTGGACAGTAATATCAGTAATTGAGGCAAGGGCAGTTTCTTTTTACCCTCATGGCTAGCTTTTGCCATTAAGAAAACAAACTCCGTACAGAATTTCATTGATGCTAATAATCTTCTCTAAACTACATTAGTGCTGCCAGGAGCAGATATGTCTCACTGTCATGAAAGTCTATGTTATTAAAACTTTTCAAATACCATATTTGGAGTTGAAGACTAGACAGTTATAATTATAGATTTTCTTAGTTATTATAAAAAGATAAATAATATATAAAACTATAGTCTCAAAAAGGTAAGATAGATGATATTTTCTCTAATTATGCCAAATACAAATGAACTAGATATTATAACTATAATTCTTGTTTGATAACTAATTTGTTGTATGTAATTTTACTATGTAAAATAGTAAAATTCATTTTTGATTAGACAGACATGGGGAAATGCTGTGGGATAATCTGTCTGTATGCTGTTAACATGTATTCCTCTCATTGGTTAATAAAGAAGCTCCTTTAGACTATAAAAAAAAAACTCATGACTTGAGAAATCATAGACCCTAGGAAGAAACCTATTGTTGTTACATTAAATGTTCATGCTAGAAAAGATGCTCTTGGGTAGAGAGGAGCAACATAATAAAAATGGCAATCCTATCAATAAATCTACATATTCAATGCAATCACCATCAAAATCCCAACACAATTCTTCACAGAACTTGAAAGAACAATAATCAACTTCATATGGAAAAACAAATCAACTAGAATTGCCAAAACAATCCTATACAATAAAGTAACTTCTGGAGGCATCACCTTCCTTGACATCAAGCTGTATTATAGAGCCACAGTAACTAAAACAGCTTGCTATTGGCATAAAAACAAAGAAGTTGAACAATGGAATTGAATTGAACACCTGGATATTAATCCACATACCTACAAAACCGGATTTTTGAAAAAGAAGCTAAAATTATACGATAGAATGAGTGCTGGCATAACTGGATCTCAACCTGTAGAAGAACTAAAATATATCTGTACCTATCTCCATACACAAAACTCAAGTCCAAATGGATTAAAGACCTCAATATAAATCCAACCACACTGAACCCAATAGAAAAGAAAGTAGGAAGTGGCCTTCAATGCATGGACATAAATAGAACCGCAGTAGCACAGACACGGAGAGCAACAATAAATAAGAGGGACCTTATGAAATTAAGAGCTTCTGTAAAGCTTTTGTCAATAAGATAAAATGACAGCCTACTGAATGAGAAAAGATATTCACCAACCCCACTTCAAACAGAGAAATGATCTCTACAATATATAAATAAATTCAAGAAATTAAGTATCAAAATTCCAAATACTCTAATTAAAAAATGGAGTGCAGAACTAAACAGAGAATTCTCAACAGAATAATCTCATATGGTCCAATGACACTTAAGGAAATACTCAACATCTTTAGCCATCAAAGAATTGCAAAGCAAAATAACTCTGAGATACCATCTTACACCAGTTAGAATGGCTAGGTCAAAAACACCAATGATATCTTAAGCTGAAGGGAATGTGAAATAAGGAGAACACTCCTGAATTGCTGGTGGGAATGCAAATTTGTACAACCACTCTGGAAATCGGTGTGGCAGTTTCTTAATAATTGGGAATCAACCTAACTCAGTACTTAGCAATACCACTCTTGAGCATATACCCAAAGAATCCTCAATCATACTACAGAGACATTTGCTCAACTATGTTCATAGCAGCATTATTTGTAACAACCAGAGCCTGTAAACAACTTAGAAACCCCTGAAATGAAGAATGAATTAAAAAAGGGTCCATTTACACAATGGAGTACTACTCAGTTGTAAAAATCATTTGAATTTCGCATGCAAATAAATGAAACTAGAAAAAAAAACTGAGTGAGGTAACCAAGACCCAGAAAGATAAACATAATATATACTCACTAATGAATGGGTACTAGCTGTAAGGCAAAGGATAATGAGCCTACCTATAGTTTATGATCTTAGAGAATCTAAGAAGTAAGGTGAACCCTATGAGAAATATATATAGATCCAGCTGGAAAGAGGGAACAGAAAAGATCTCCTGACAAAATTGGGAGCATAGGGGTGGGGGGAGAAGTGAGGGCAGAAGGATAAGAGGAGAGGAGAAGGTGATGGGGGAGGAGAACTAGAGGGAACAGGATAGATGAGGTGAATGAAGGACAGAGATGAGAGCAAGGAAAGAGATATTTTGATTGAGGGTGCCATTATGGGTATAACAAGAAACACGGCAATAGAGAAATTCCCAGAAATCCACAAGGATGACCTCAGCTAAGACCTTAAGCAATAGAGAAGAGGGTGCCTGAACTGGCCTTGCCCTGTAGTCAGACTGATGAATATTTTAAATGTCACCATAGAATCTTCATCCAGCAACTGAAGGAAACAGAGACCTGCAGCTAAACTTTGGGCTGAGCTCCCAACGTCCAGTTGATGAGTGGGAGGAGTTAGAATATGAGCAAAGAGGTCAAGAACATGATGGGAACACCCACTGAAACAGTTTACCTGAGCTAATGGGAGTTCACCAGCTCAACAGGCAAGGAACCAGCATAGAACCAAACTAGACCGTCTGAATGTGGGTGACAGTTGTATGGCTGGGACAGATTGTAGGCCCACTGGCAGTGGCACCACGATTTATTCCCTACTGCTTGTATTGGCTTTTTGTTTACCTATTCTGTTTGAATGGATACCTTGCTCAGCCTAGATATAGTAGGGAGGGCCTTGGACCTTCNCCTTCCCCAAAGCAATGTGCCTTATCCTCTCTGAGGAGTGGGTGGGGGTGGGGTGGGAGGGAATATGGAGGTGATGGGAGGAGGAGAGGGAGTGGGAACTGGGATTGCTATGTAAAATGATAAAAGATAGTTTTTTTTCTTTTTTAAAATATTTTTAAAAAGAAAATTTACAAATAAATAATGTTTATGCTATCAAACTGACTATTAAATAGCACATACATATCCTGCTCTGAGGTTTGGTCAAAGATGCTTTTTTTTCCTTCTTAATGTAGTATTCTTATGAATTCTTTGTGAGTTTCTAAGGATATAGTTTGAGCATATTTAACACAAAGTCCTCCCGTCAACTCTTCTCAGTTCTACCTCTCACCGCTACATCTACTCTAAAATTGGCATATCTGAATGAGGGTTTAGTGAAACCCCTGAACTTGGCCATACCATAGTTAGAAAAAAAAGGTTTGTTGTCCATTGAACTGTGAAGTTTACCACTGTGGGAGACAGAGAGAAGTAAAATGGCTGAAAAGCTAGTCTTTTTTTTTTTTTTT
>LOEQ01005454.1:719-17258 GCA_001685075.1 Bramus lutescens | reverse complement strand
TCTCTCTCTCTCTCTCTCTCTCTCTCTCTCTGACTGTGTGTGTGCTCACATTCGTGCCATATTGCATATGGGGTGGTCAGAAGACAACCTGCAAAAGCTGGTTCTCTCCTTTCATTCTGTGAGTCTCTAGAGTTTCTCAGGACTCAGGTTTGGCAAGAAGCAACTTGGCCACTGCACCACCCATCTTGACCATTCTTAAATGGTCTAATTAAAAATTATATCATAATAACTAGTTACTTTGTCAATTTAAAAAATATTTGTATAATGTTAATTTAATATCAGGAGTGAACAAAATTTACCAGAACACTGTTACACTGTTGTTTTTTAATACAACAAATCAAATTTTTGTGGTATTTTGTGCTTTACTAAAATATATTTACCTCAGCCTCAAGGACAGACGTCACCTCTAAGAAACAAGTTGGTGTAGCTATCCTAATATCTAACAAAATAGACTTCAAACTAAAATCATTCAAAAGAGACAAAGAAGGACATTTCATATTAGTTACAGGAAAAATCTATCAAGAGGAAATCTCAATAATGAACATCTATGCCTCAAATACAAGGGCACCCTCATATGTAAAAAAAAATTACTAAAGCTTGAATTATAGATTAAACCCTACACATTAATAGTGGGAAACTTCAAAACCCCATTCTCACCACTGAACAGGTCAGTCAGACAAAAAACTAACAGAGAAAGAAGGGAACTAATAGATGTTATGACTCAAATGGACTTAACAGACATCTATAGAATATTTTATCCAAGGATAAAAGAATATACCTTCTTCTCAGTACCTCATGGAACCTTGTCAAAAACTGACCACATCCTCAGTAACAAAGCAAACCTCAACAAATTAAAAAAAAAAGTACTAACACCGTGTATCCTATTGGATCACTATGGATTGAAACTAGAATTCAACAGCAACACTAATTCCAAAAACCTACAAGCGCATGGAAATTAAACAATGCTCACCTGAATAAATCAATGGGTCAAGGAAGAAATAAAGGGAGAAATTAAAGACTTCCTAAAATTCAACGAAACTGGCCACACAACATACCTAAATTTATAGGACACAATAAAAGCAGTGTTAAGAGGAAAGTTCATAGTATTAAATGCCTACATATAGAAGCTGGGAAAATTCCACACTAGTGAATCCACAGAACATTTGAAAACTTTAGAAAAAAAAGAAGAAAACTCACTCAAGAGAACTAGACAGCAGGAAATAAACAAATTGAGAGCTGAAATCAATAAAAGAGAAACAAAGAAAACAATACAAAGAATCAATGAGACAAAAAGTTTGTTCTTTGAGAAAATCAACAAAATAGACAAACCTTTATCCAAACTAACCAAAAGGNGGGTCAAGGAAGAAATAAAGGGAGAAATTAAAGACTTCCTAAAATTCAACGAAACTGGCCACACAACATACCTAAATTTATAGGACACAATAAAAGCAGTGTTAAGAGGAAAGTTCATAGTATTAAATGCCTACATATAGAAGCTGGGAAAATTCCACACTAGTGAATCCACAGAACATTTGAAAACTTTAGAAAAAAAAGAAGAAAACTCACTCAAGAGAACTAGACAGCAGGAAATAAACAAATTGAGAGCTGAAATCAATAAAAGAGAAACAAAGAAAACAATACAAAGAATCAATGAGACAAAAAGTTTGTTCTTTGAGAAAATCAACAAAATAGACAAACCTTTATCCAAACTAACCAAAAGGCAGAGAGAATATCCAAATTAACAAAATAAGAAATGAAAAGGGGGGCATAAGAACAGAAATGGAGGAAATACAGAGAATCATCAGTTCGTATTTAGAAAATCTGCACTCCACAAAATTGGAAAATTGAACCGAACAACTTTATGGATAAATATCACTTACCTAAATTAAATCAAGACCAGATAAGCAAGTTAAACAGACCAGTAACTGCTAAAGAAATAGAAACAGTCATCAAAAGTCCCCCCAAAAGACCAGAAACAGATGGCTTCACCTCAGAATTCTAAAAAATTTTCAAATAAATGCTAATACCCATACTCCTCAAATTGTTCAACACAATAGCAACAGAAGCAACAATGCCTAACTTTTTTATGAGGCTACAATTACCCTGATATCCAAACCACACAAAGACATTACAAAGAAAGAGAATTACACACCAATCTCACTCATGAACATTGATGCAAGAATAATCAATAAAATACTGGCAAACTGAATCCAAGAACACATCAGAAAATATCATGTAGAAAAATCACCTTGTGTAAGTCAGCTTCATCCCAGAGATGAAGGGATGGTTCCACATATGAAAATCTATCAACATAATCCATCATATAAATAAACTGTAAAAAATACATGATCATCTCATTAGGTGCAGCAAAAGCTCTCAGCAAAATACAACATTCCTTCATGATAACGTTCTTGGAGAAAGCAGGATACAAGGAAAATACCTAAACATAAAGGCAATATACAGTAAGCCAACAGCCAATATCAATCTAAATGGAGAGAAACTCACAGTGATCCCACTGAAATCAGGAACAAGACAAGGTTGTCCACTATCTCGATAACTATTCAATATAGTTCTTGAGATTCTAGCTAGAGCAATAAGACCACAAAATGAGATCAAGGGGGATACAAATCAGAAAAGAAGAAGTCAAACTCTCACATTTTCTGATGATATGATAGTTTATATATAAGAAATTCCAAAAATTCTACCAAGGAACTTCCACACTCATAAACACTTTCAGTAATGTAGCATGATACCAGATTAATTGAAAAGACTCAGTATTCCTTCTTTACACAGATGATAAATGGGCCAAGAAAGAAATCAGAGAAACATCATCCCTCACTATAATCAAACAAGTGGAAGACTTATTATATGACAAGAACTTTAAATCTTTGAAGAAAGAAATTGAAGAAGACACCAGAAAGTGGAAAGATCTTCCATGCTCTTGGGTTGGTAGAATTACAAAAGTAAAATGGCATTCTTACTAAAAGCAATCTACAGATTCAATGCAATGCCTATCAAAAATCTCAGGAAAATTCTTCACAGACCTCAAAAAGAATGGTATTAAACATCATATGGAAAAGCAAAAAGCCCAGGATACCCAAAACAAGCCTATGCAATAAAAGAACTTGTAGAGGCATCACAATCCCTGACTTCAAACTCTGCTGCAGAGCTACAGTATTGAAAACAGCCTGGTATTGGCATAAGAACAGACAAGAGGACCAATGGAACTAAATCAAAGACCCAGATATTAATCCACACACCTTCAAACATCTGATTTTTGGCAAAGAAGCAAAAAAAAAAATCAAATGGAAAAAGAAAGCATATTTAACAAATGGTGCTGGCATANATTAATCCACACACCTTCAAACATCTGATTTTTGGCAAAGAAGCAAAAAAAAAAATCAAATGGAAAAAGAAAGCATATTTAACAAATGGTGCTGGCATAATGGGCTATTAACAAATAGAAGAATGAAAATAGACCCATATCTATCACCATTCTCAAAACTCAAGTGCAAATGGATCAAAGACTTCAACATAAAACCAGCGACACTGAACCTCATAGAAGAGAAAGTGGGAAGTACATTTGAACGCATTGGCACAGGAGACCACTTTCTAAATATAACTCCAGTAACACAGACACTGAGGGAAACAATTAATAAATGGGACCTCCTGAAACTGAAAAACAAAGGACTAGATCAACAAGACAAAACAATAGCCTACAGAATGGGAAAAGATCTTCACTAACCCCACATCAGACAGAGGGCTGATCGCCAAAATATACAAAGAACTCAAGAAATTTGTCATCAAAAGAACAAATAATACAATAAAAACTGAGTACAGACCTAAACAGAGAATTGTCAACAGAGGAATCTAAAACGGCTGAAAGACATTAGAGAAATGTAAATCAAAATAACTCTGAGATTTACACCTGTAAGAATGGCCAACAACAAAAACACAGGTGACAACTTCTGCTGGAGAGGTTGTAGGGTAAAGTGTTCATCCCTGAATTGCTGGTTGAAGTGCGAGCTGGTACAGCTCCTTTGCATATCAATATAAAAAGTTCTTCAGAAAATTAGGAAACAACCTTCCTCATGACCCAGCAATACCACTTTTGAGTATATAACCAAAGAATGCTCAATCATGCCAAGGACATGTGCTCAAATACGGTCGTAGCAGTATTTTTTTGTCATAACAGAACCTGGAAGCAACTAAACTCCCCTCGACAGAAGAATGGATAAGGAAAACATGGTACATTTACATAATGGAGCACTACACAGCAGAAAAAAATAACATCTTGAATTTAGCGGGAAAATCGATGGAGATAGAAAACATCATATGAGTGAAATAACTCAGACCCCAAAAGACAATTATTGTATGTACTCATTAATAAGTGTATTTTTTAACATAAAGAAAAGGAAACCAGCCTACAAATCAAAATCTCAGAGAACGTAGACAATAATGAGGACCCTAAGGGTTATTCTTTATCTCCTTTATATTTGTTTTTTAGTGCAAATTAATGTGATGTTCTTTTCTGAGGGCACAACCTAAGAACCAGGGAAGAACTACCAATACACACACTTCATAAGATGCACATCAGAAATGTAAATGAGAGGAGTTTCTCAAAATGCTCTTGAGTATTCCATAGTCTGTGCCAGCCAATCAAAAATTACTAACAAATATCCCCAATCCATTATTCTAGTGCATGATAAGTGTCCTTCATGAGCTCTAATTTGCTTCTGAAATCAGATGTCTGCTCATGTATGAACTGAGCACATGTTTGCCCTTAGATCAGGGATTGTTTCATGACATATAGAAAACTTAGAATAAAAAGCCAGCAGCCAGAGTTAACTGGGATTTTAAAGGCACTTTTTTCAAGTTACACAAAGTTTTGATTTGCTTTTATTTATGCAATTAAACAATTATTTTCACATGCAATTACTATGTATGTGACTTTTAGATCAACCAATTTTGTCTCCATGAAAATCTCTCTAGCTTTTAAAGTTCACAGTGCCTTATGTATATATACCTAGTCCTCTATGTCTAAACACAAGACATTTAGTCCTCTGCCTATTATTACTTGATCACTTTATTAATTGTTACAAATGTCTTCTAATTCAAGCCATTTTTTTAAAAAGTTGCAACTTGAAAGAGTTATCTATGAACAGAAATTTTCAATCATGGTCAGGACATGATATAAATACACTTTCGGATGATTTTTCTACTTTGTCTCTTATTTATTACAGCACTACATAGAGACTAAGATATCACATGCCACATGTGGAGAACGTCAGTATCCTTTTACTTATGTAGTTCTCAGTTTGCACCACAACAATTAAGATTAGACACCTAGGATAATGACTCTTCCAAAGAATCTGAGTTTGCTTTCCAGCAGGCTTATGACAGCCTGCAATTTCAGCTAAATGGAATTTGGTGTCCTCTTGTGGTCTCTATGAGAAATTGCATGGTCATGCACACACACACACACACACACACAGAAAGAGAGAGAGAGAGAAAGAATTAGGTGATGAACATCTTTAATCTCAGCATCCAAGAGGTAGAGACAAGGCAGATCTCAGAGTTCAAGGCCAGCCTTATATTCAAAGTGAATTCTAGGACAGCCAGGGCCACACAGAAAAAAACAGAAATTAAATTAATTAATTAATTGATTAATTAATTATGCTAAAATAAAATAAATTAATTAATTCTTTATAGGTTCAGCCATTTAACCTCCCACTGATAGTTGGTCTATTTTCTTCATATTGCTTCCAGTATTTGATGATAGCATTCTTTTGATTTTAGTATCTTTAATGCTTATTTAGTATCTTTAATACCTATGAACTAATATTCTCTTATATTCTTATTTTAGTTACCTAATAGCTATTAATATTTTCTTTTCATTGTCTTATTTTCTATTCATAAGTCCATCTGTCATTTAAAATGGTGGGTATTGTGTCTCTATGCTTCTGTGTGTTGTGAGTTTTGAGTGTAACCGAGTTTCATCTGCTTCCCAACTCATCTTCTTCAACCCACTTAATTCTCTGCAGATTTAAAACATAGAACCAAAAGACATATCTTATTTTGGCTAATTCACAAAGTAATATGATAAGCATAAAAATATATTCCAAAATCATAGGAACCAAATAATTGTCCAAGTTCTATTTACTAATCTAAGTTTTTAGAGAATTGGTCAAGCATAAGAGCACAGAACTCCCTTAAATGAATAGAATTTTCACAGTCTGCAAACCCAAGAACATGCAGGATGAAATCTTTGAAGTCTGATGTTGTGAAATATACACAGTTGCAAGGAGGCCTTCATCTCCAATGCCAACTTCTGAATTCCAGCTTCCATGGAAGCAGCAACATTAATGTCTTAATCTCAAAACCAAAATGTGAATAAGACATCTTCCCTTTGATTATATCAAATTAACATAAAACCTTCAAAGATACATCTTTTCAGAAGATTATATTTCATTATAAAAGACAGATATCAAATATCCACATGGGATAATCATAGCTAAAGGACAGATAATCCAGTATCAACATAGGACAGCCTGACATAACAACAAAATCATAAATAGTTTTCAGTTCTTGCTATTTTATTCAGCAAATTAGCATGAAACACTGTACCTCTTTTCTATTAAAGGTGAACATTTATACGTTTGGGTTTAGTCCATTTTAGTTCTTAATTTCAGCAATAAAATACACACATTATTATTATTTTCTATCATTCTGTTTTGATCCTATTTCTTTTTCATAAATTGTTACACAGATACTATAATTTCAGACTTACATTTTTGTATTCATGAATAATTTCATAGATTTTGAATACACAGTAAGTATATTTAATTAATTTTATTTTCTTTCTTTTATTAATTTCAGCATGTTTCTATTTACTTTTAAGATTTTTTCTCTTTAACTGATATGCTATTTGAATCTTTGAATTTCTGACTATTTAGGAGTTTCAGTATATCACTAGTCAATACTACAGTTACAAAGATATTTTACATTATTTTAATTCAATTTAAATTTTTGAAGTTTGATTTTTTTATTAAAATATGATATGATGTGCTTAATGTTACCTTTGTCCATCAATTAAGCTATGTTTCACCATTGTTTTATAAGTTATTGTATGGAAGTTAGCTTCCTAAGTTGGGTTAGTGATATTGCTCCAATTTTCATGCATTTGTTTTATATATTCATGCTTTCTTTTGAAATTTTTTATTATTGATGAGCCATGAAGATGTATCTGACCTTGTATGTTCATCCCCTCTACTTAGAGTCCTATGAAATTTTCATATCCTATTCTGTAGTAGTATTGCTAATTCTAAATGCATTGAATACCCTTTTGTTGAGTTAGCATTTTATGTATGTCTTTTTAATGTAACTTTCAAATTTTATAACCATGTTGTTTCAAAATCTTATGATATAAAAGTTGACATTAGACTCATGGTTTCCATTCTGTTTATTTAATTTATTCATTTCTAGTTACTTAAACTTTCTTTATTTTAAGATATTCTTGTTAATATGGTTATATTTTATTCTATCACTTACAAGCTCTCTTTTCTCGCCCCTTAAAAGCATGATGCTTGATTTAATTTCAAAATGGATTATTCCAATTCCCCTCATACATTTTCAGTCACTTGAATTTTTAAAACAGAGGTTCACAATTCTTGACATTCTAAAATGAGTAAAGGCACAAAATATACTAAAGTTGAGATCAGAAGTATAATTAGCAGAGGTTTCTGAAATTACTTAACCTTCATCTACCTTCTTGTATTCAAATTTATTTGAAGCTGTAAAATCTTTATAAGTATTAGATCCAACCCTATTATAGTGGATATGTAGTCTCTGTAAATACACATTTATTTGCTCTGACAGATTAATGTGCATGCCATAAAATAGTGACTTCAAGTTTGCAAGTTTATTTTCCTAAGACATTGATGAAAGAACATGTTTCTTTACCACTAGTTAGTTAGAAATTTCTATATGTGGAATTCCAAAACTAAGGATTATAGTTTGCTGGATAAATTTGCTCAACTTCAACCTTTTCTCATCTTAAGAACTGCCTTGATTTTTTTCTTCAACTTGATATAAGCTAGATTCATTCAAGAAAAATAAGCTCAATTAAGAAAATGCCTACTTCCTCAAATATAAACCTTAAGGTTTCCTGAAAGACAGTCTGCAGGACATTTTCTTGATTGACAACTGATGGGGAAGGGCTCAGCGAACAGGATGCGGAACTACCCTGGAGAGGTGGACCTGGGTGGTATGAGAGAGCAGGTTGAGGAAGCCATGGAAAGCAAGCAGTAAGTGTTGTCACTTCACACACTCTGCTTCAGTTACTTCCGTGACTTCCCCTCATGATGGACAGTGAGCTGTAAGCAAAATAAAATTTTCCCCTCAAAGTTGTTTCTGGCCATCACAGCAATAATAAGCACCTAAAAATGAGACATAAATCTTTAAAAAAACACATAAAACATTGCATTGCATACAGAGAACTGAAATCATCTGGGAAGAAAATTTCCAACTGCATGGAGCAGACACATCAATCTAGCCAGATTTAAAATTTATCAACAGGATTTACACAAACAAAATAGTACAGATCTGCAAAGGAGATGTGAATTAATGTTTATGCATGAAATTCTCAGGTCTGTGGGTTTTGGTACCTGAAGATCACGGAAAATAGAAGCCTTGTGTGTACAGACGTGAATAGTAGATTCTGTACTGCAGGCCATGGTAGAAAGGTGCCTAGAGTGGCTAATGAGGCAGCCTAGTGTTTTACCAATCCATTTAAAGCTCCTCCACTTTAGAAAAGTGTTTGGGCCCAAAGTGGAGTCTAAAAAGAGATTTTGATCTTTAAAATTAGAAATAAAGATGCACATGTATATATTCATATTCAGGAAGAAACAGAGAAGCGCAAAAAAGACAGGGAAAGAAATGTTACCAATAATGCAGCAGAATAAAATACAATAAAATTCTGGGCAATTGATGATGAAAATATAGTATGTAATATAATATATCCAACTGCACATGCAATGTGGCCAACATTTTCTAGTGTTTCTAGGAACTTCTCCAGCATGATGGATGTACATTGAACTGGAAGCTAAATTATTCCTTTTCCCTATTATCTTTGGTCAGTGTAGTTGGTATGTTTTATACTTTGGGGGCCTGCCACCAAGCTCCCAAATAAATGCACATAGACGTATTCTTATTTATGAATGTCCTGTCTTAGCTTGGCTTATTTCTAACCAGCGTTTCTAACTGAAACTGTCTCATTTCTCTTTAATATCATTTTCCCTCTGGGTTTTTTTTAACCTTTTTTATTCTATATATTGTTCTTTCATTTTTACTCCATGGCTGGCTTTTTGGCTGGGTGACTGGCCCCTGCCAGCCTCCTCCTCTCCTTCTTTTCTCACTCCTCACTCTCTTCCCTGGATATCTCCTCCTATTTATTCTCTTTGCCCACCAGCTCTGCTTATTTCTCTCTCCTTTTTAGCTATTGGCTGCTCATCTCTTTATTAGACCTATCAGGTGTTCTAGGCAGGCAAAATAACAGAGCTTTACAGAGTTGAACAAATGCAGCATAAATGAATGCCACACATCTTTGCATCATTAAACTAATATTCCACGGCATACACAAATCTTATCTTAAAGTAATGTTTCACAATAGGTTATAGTGTCTTAATCATAGCAACAGGAAAAGAAATAGGAAAAAGCAATAACAATTCATTAATTATTTAATTTTAGAGTTAATATCTTATACATAACATTTCAAAAAAATAAAATAGTGTTTAAAAAGCCATTTATTTTAGAAACTGAATCAGAAAAGAATGAAACTGAGGCAAACGTATAAGTTATTGAGATATAATATTACATACAATTTTGAAATTTGATGTTTCTTGGGAAGGTTAAAAGAATGCATAGAATTTTGAATAACTATAAGTTATACTCAGAAACTTTGTTTAGATGACTTTGGTTTTTGTCATTTGTTTTAAATCTTTCAACCTTTCAAAATGAACACAATGACCTTACCCAGTGAAGAAATATGGTACAGGTTTTCACAAGATTTATGTTAGAAGCTAATGGATTTGTCACTACAGCTGGCATTAGCTGCACTGATGTTTTAATCCACACCAATATCTTCAAGATTGTTCTAAAGAAAACTTAATATCAAAGCTTAGGTCTAACATTCTAAGTTTTTAAACATATATACACATATATATATACATTATGAAATATGGCTCTAGCTTTTAAATATATGATTAAGCTTGATTTATATGTCCATTTTATCAAACTCACAAATTATATATAGACATATAGTGCATAAATATATGTATATCTATAGACATATATATGCAAAGATATGTCTTTAAGATGCTTAGCTTTCTGTTTTTTCTATGTCAGATTTATTTGTTCAAACAGAACCACATCACCTGACTTATATAAACAGTATCCCAGGGTAATTGGAGTCTGCTCTTCACTCTGGCAATAGAAGTATTGTCTCTGTAGCATGTGGCACACTAGAACACAAGAAGAAGTTACATCTTATAACTATGATAGCGTCTTGCAGAACTTTGTTCTAACTTGGAATTTGCCACAACTTTGATGCCCTTGTTGTCTTCATCCATGGCCTTGTATTATCGTTCTAAATATTCTTCAGGAAATTCTTTTTTTTGGCACCCTTCATGTTTCTTGTGAACTTGGAACCTATGCTGTTTCTACAAAATGACAGCTGTATCCCATTGCTGAGGATAGCACCCACACAAATCATTGAACATGGGGAAGTCAAGGTAATGTCCTCATACAGCCTTTGTCAGTACAATTTAGTGTCTTGGATGTGGGGAGCTATTCTTCAGGCTACTAAAAAGAAATATAAACAACCCAGCTACAAAATCTTTGACCCACAATCTGTCCTGCCTGCAAGATATGCTAGGGTATTAGTGACATAAAACTTGTGAGAGTAACCAACCAATATCTGATTTGACTTTGGACCATTCCATGAAATGTAATTCAGGCCTGGTACTGAATGATTGACCAAGAGCAAGAGACTAAATAACCTAGATACCTAGGATAAAATCAAATATTACTGGTCTTGAAAAAAATGTAGTGATAAAATTGACTCCTAATGATATGAAGTTATACTCATAGTCAGTGCCTTATACAGTCATCATCGAAACCAACTTCCTCCTGCAGCAGATGAAAGTAGATGCAGACTCAAAATCAGACATTACATGGGTAGAGAGTCCCTGGAACACACAGCTCTAAATGGTATGTGTCCATCAAATCCCTCTGCTCAGAGCTTGAAACACCACCCCTGACCTCCAGAAAGGAAAGCAGAAAGAGTTTAAGAGCCAGAGAGGATGGAGGATACCAGAAGAACAAGGCCTCCTGAATCAACTGACTAAGGCTCATATCAACTCACAGATACAGAAGCAGCAAACGTAGGACCTATTTGGCTCTGCACCAAGATGTCTGCGTTTATATCATAGCTTTCAGCTTAGTATTCTTATGGGAATCCTGAACGTGTGAATTACTGGATCTGTGATTCTTGTATCTGCTCTTGGGGATCCCTTCCTTCTGTTGGGCTGCCTTACCCAGCCTCTGTGTGATTAGTTTTTTGTTTTATTGTATTTTATTGTTTCTTTTTTTATTTTCTCTTGAAATTTTATGTTCTCCTGAAAGCCTGTTCTTTTCTACTGAGAAACACAAAGGAATGGATCCAGAATGGAGGTGTATATATAGAGAAAACTGTAATCAGAATCTATTTTCAAGTAAAGGAAATGAAAAGAAATACTAATCAATTACTAAGGGATTTTAGATTGGTTAGAGTTCAGAATAATTACATATATTACGAATTGTTTAGTAAACTCATGTAAGTTCTCAAATAGTGTTTAGTAATTTCATACAGATAAATAAACATTGTGAAAATAATGTTTCTTGTCATCAAAGTTGGTATTTTATGACATATTAACTCTTAAAGAAGTAATTAGCATTTGATTTATTGCTGTGCGCATGCTTATCTTTCAATGAGAAAGATGTGTATTAGTCTGCTGTGTATCCTTTCATTTTAGCCCACTGACTTTAATTAGGGTTGCTAGTACAAGCATGAGTAGGGAGTTACCAAAGAAAATTGCACACGCGCATTGCATGCCAGTAGCTTCTTAGGAAGAAGCGATGCACCATGGGAATCTCTCATCCATGATGGAAGATTACAGGACCCAATCTTCTGCAAATTCTGTCCAGGAATCCCCTGCTGCGGTGCACCTATGAGTGCAAAGACTGTGTGTTTTAGAAGACACTGTTTCACTCCTCTCTGTTTCCTCATTCTTACATTCTTCTCGCCCTTCTTTATTGCTGTTTGCTGGGCCTTAAAGGGGATGATATAGAGCTCTCATTAGGGGACAATCACTCAACAGTCTCTTATTCTGAGCACTTTGGCCAGATATGAGTTTCTGTATTACCCACCAATCACTGCAGAAGATTCTCTGCCCTGAGCCTAGAGCAGAACCAGTCCATAGACTTTAGAGCAGGTTTGACTTATCCATATGCACTCTTTGCTGTAAAGCGGGACACAAGTCCAAAAACATTTGATTATCCCCAAAACAGCCATACTGCAACTGTAGCTCTGGATATATTTTTCCTGGCAAGTGAGGACTGCACCATGTAGAGTACACTTTTAGGGAAACCTTGATGATGTTTCTCCCCTAGCAGCCTGCATAACATCTTCTGGAATAAGTAAAGCTAGCTACCAGGAAGGCAGCTTCCAGCTCACTGCCAACTACATTTATCAATGTCTTTCAAACAAGTTTAATGTTGTCTTCAGTAATAGGGTCTTATCATCCATTTCTTATGAGAAACCAAGAACAGTAGCAATATCTATATGGTCTTGAGAGCCTCTAGGCTTTATGACCAGAATTTCATAGGGTGTATTCCATATCTGCCACTGCATTGAAAAAAAAAATCCTGCAACTTTTGGGAGAAGAATAAATAATACACAAAAAATAACTCCTTTGCATTCTGTTTTTTTAAATTATAATTTTTGTTAGCTTTTGAAAAAAAACATTACAACAGGCTTTTCTAAGGCCCCAGTTTCCATTTTAACCCTCCCTAAAACTCAGAACTTTCCTCCATCTCTGTTTAAAACTCCTCAAACCTCATACTCTCCCCCACTACTTAGTTAAACTTTATTTAATATATACATAATGAGTCAAACAAAAATTATGTTTAATTAAAATAATAAAGGTAGCTCTAGACAATTGGCTAAGAAGCATCATTTAAAGATTTCTTTTTACTTTAATTACTTTTATTTCTATGTGTGCATCTGTGTGTTAAATGTATCTATCTCTCTGTGTGTGCCTGTGGGAATGCAGATGTGCATGCACAAATGTTAAGATTTTCAGATTCATGTAGAAGCCAGATGACAATATCTTCTGTCTTCCTCGATGGTTCTCCATTTTAATTTTGACTCAGCATCACTAACTGTGGTTGGCTCTCACCAATTTGGTTAGGGTGACTGACCAGGGTACTCCAGCTATCTTCCTGTCTTTGTTACTTCCCTCTGGAGTTACAGATGAATGAGAAATGCCAGCATTTTCACATGTCTGTTTGGATTTTAACTGAGCTCCACATGGTTGCCTGGCACCGAATTTAGCTTCTGAGCCATCTCAGTAGCTGCAATATTTTGTCTTAAAATTAAATAGAAAACTTGTTAATTAGAGAGAGAAATAAATAAAATATTACAGAGATTTATGAATCTTGGGAGTGAGGTAACATTAACTGAAAATGTGTGTATATTTTTAATACTCATTGATTTATATTGATAAACCAACTTTCAAAATTTTTCAATGAGTATCAAGCTAAATACAAAAGAAAGTCATATTCAAAATTTTAGCTTGCATGGAGATTTTAAAATCATTTAAAGAAATGTATCTTCTGGAAATAGCTAGCAGATTTAATAATATAAGTTTAATAGTCAAACAAAAAGCAAGTTAACTATAAAAATGTTAATATTTCAAATGATAGTACATTGTAAAATAGTGATAAAATACAATAAACAATAACCTGGGGCTGGAGGGATGGCTCAGAAATTAAGAGTACTTCCTGTTCTTCCAGAGAATATAAGTTCAAATCCCACACTCACATCACGTGGTTCAAAACAACTCTAAGGTTTAAGTTTTTTCAAAGAAAACATTTAATTGAAAATAAATACATGAAATGATTGTCAGTACAGCATCACCAAGAAAATACAAAGAATGTCACAATAAGATAACATTTAAATGTATCTATATATACACATATATGTAAATATGTATGTATATATACATATATGTGTGTGTTAGTAAATGACTGAAATTGACACTAAAAAATGCCAGCAAAAGTATAAAGAAAAAGAACCATTGTACATGCTTGATGGGGAAGCAGAATGTTAGTTCTGAAAAACTAAGATATACCATGCAACCAGAACCTCCACTTCTGATACATATTTGCAATTTAAAACAGTCTTTCAGAGATCATTGCATGTCTATCAGCTTTATACACAAATACCAAAATATTGGGATACGAAAACAGTGCACCCATTTCTAGATATCTTAAAAAATAGAAAATTATTCATCTATACTAAGAAAAGAAGTTGTTTCATTGCACCAAAATAAATAAACCAGGAGAGCCATTTTCTAGTGAAATATGTCAACCAAAGGAAAAGTAGATATGGTCTCATTTTCATATGAACGTATAACTAAACTAAAATTTATCTAAGCATTATTTTGTCTTGAACACTGATGATATCATGCTGTTGTCAATAAAGAAGTAACATTTTAATTTTAGTAGGCTTTATATTTAGGATAATCTTAAATAATTCCTATTATATATACCTTCTATTAGTATATCATAAATACCACAGTAAAGAAAATTAGGAATTATTAGCTTAAATATATATTGTTATAACCTTAACCATATTTAATATTACTTTCTGTTCTAGCACATTATTTAGAATACCATGTTGCCATTAGGTATCAGGTCTTCTTATGAAACTGAGGGCTGCAACAGTGATTCAGACAGGCCTTGGTTTTTGATGTCTTTCACAGATTTTAGGAGTACTTGCTGGGTACTTTCAAGAAGTTCCCTTATTAGTATTTATTGCATGGTTTTACATGGGTTTAAGCATATGGTTAACATGGGATAGCTAATGAAGATCAGAGAGAAAGGATGCCATTTTTTTCCTTTGGTTTTTCGAGACAGGGTTTCTCTGTAGCTTTGGAGCCTGTCCTGGACCTAACTCTTATAGACCAGGCTGGTCTTTAACCCACAGAGATCCTCCTGCCTCTGCCTCCCAAATGCTGAGATTAAAGGCTTGTGCCATGACTGCTTTGTGAAAATATATCACCTTAAATATGATTAAATTGTGGATTCAAGACACTGTGCATATTAACTTGATCATTTGTCTGTAGTAGCATATTTAATTTTAGCCTCCACACACAAAAAAACCCCTCTTTTCTTATTGTGTTTTATAAAAGCAAATCCTGATGCTCAGTTAAGAGATAAACAGCAAAGAACAGCATTTGTTCTCATAACAGTTAAGTAGGTTTGTGAACCATTTGGTCTTTCTTCTGCAACCACTGCCTTGTTCAATATATATTTATAACGAGCATTATGAAATCTGCAGGGTTATTAGTGTGTTTATTTGTTTGCTTAGCATTTCTATTATAAAACAACACCAAGCACTTTGTTACGATATTTATTCCAGTTTCTACAACTCAGGACACTTACCCTGACAATAAAACTGAAACAGTCTCCTTCATGGAATACACCCAAAGCAAATAGTTTTCAATACATTATATATGCACTCACATTAAAAGATATTTTCAATTTCTCTCTTTTGTTTTTCTTTCCTCACATTAGCCATTTATTCATGGAAACCTACTTCTATTCTTTTTCAAAAATTTTTTATGATTATTATTAAAAATTTCCATCTCCTGGCCCCTCCCAAATCCCTCCCCCTCCCACCATCCTCCCTCCCCCTCCAATTCCAGTCCAAAGAGCAGTCAGGGTTCCCTGCCCTGCGGGAAGACAAAGGTCCTCCCCCCTCCATCGAGGTCTAGGAAGGTGAGCATCTGAACAAACTAGGCTCCCACACAGCCAGTACATGAAACAGAAACAAAACCCAGACCCATTGTCCTTGGATTCTCAGTCAGCTCTCCTTGTCAGCCATGTTCAGAAAGTCATGATTGATCACATACTCCATCAGTCCCAGTCCAGATGGCCTTGGTGAGCTCCCATTGGATCAGAGACATAGTCTCAAAGGGTAGGGGCACCGCTTATGGTACTGACTTCCTTGCTCATTATATGCTACCTTCTGCTCCTCATTTGGACCTTGGGAGCTCAGTCCAGTGCTCCAATGTAGGTCTCTGTCTCTATAACCATCCATTGCCAGCTAAAGGTTCTATGGTGATAAGCAAGATATTCATCAGTGTGGCTATAGGATGGGGACAGTTGAGGCGCCCTCTCCTCAGCTGTTCAAGGAACAAGCTGGGGCCATCTCCT
>LOEQ01005453.1:57443-89634 GCA_001685075.1 Bramus lutescens | reverse complement strand
ACACACACACACACACACACACACACACACACACACACCTGCATAACTGCAATCACACAATTGGGAAAATTAAATGCAGTAAGAATACAAGGAGTTGAAATCCAGAAGTCAGAAATAATTAGCTTCAGCACAGGCACTCAAGTGCCAGAGGTATTCTGGGTCTAGTTACGCTAATGGACTACAGAGTCAAAGCAGCAATATGAATACTCTTCCAAACCCACGTTATTGGCTAGAAACAAACCGATAAAGCCTCCTAAACTAGTTTTGCAGGAACGCAGACATTCTAGGTCAAATGTTTACAGGTCTAACCATGAACACAAGTAGGAAATCATAATCCTGCAGCAAATGCCCATGTGAGCCATTTGATAGGGACACAATCTTTTGAATGGACGAAGCTTGGGTGGATTATGTACAATTCCGTTCTGCCAGTCTTTTCAGTCATTTGCTCCTAAGAGACCTATGATACTTTGCACTTTTGCTAGCCCCTTGTTCTAGGCAGAAGGAAACAATCAAGCAAGAGTGGTGGTATACTATGCAGTTCCACCACCCAGGCAATGGGAGAAGGGTGATTATTAATTCAAGGCCAGTAGGTAGATACTTAATAAAATTCTGTCTCTAAAACAAACAAACAAAAATCAGGCAATTCATAGAAAACTGGACATGGTCTCTGAATTGACACAGATTTCTAAGGCCCAAAACATTGTTATGATACATCAACCAGTTTAGGAGCTTGAGCCTATGGCAGTCAGGTTCAAGCCCAATTCACAGTGCATCCTTGGTATCCTAAAAACATCATAAGGCTAGTTTCTATCTCCAGAATCCTTAATAAGGGTAAATAATATAATAACCAGCTGGCACAAACCCCACAATGTGGTAAAATCTGCAGTCAAATTGCTGTCACTACCCAGAGAACAGCAGACTAAAATCAACATCAGAGTTATGGGATTCCAGTGAAGAGTGCTTTCATCAAGACCTTGAAATGGAAAAGACCAGAAAGTCCCAACCCTAAAAAGAACTAGAAACAACTACGCTATGCTCAGAGCAGGAGAAATAGTCTTTCACAGGGAATAGCATAGCCATTTGTTATCTGATACCAAATGGTCAGCACTGAAAACCTACATTAAAATGTCACATTTACACAGACTGAGCAGACTATATTTAGGAATATATGTGCAGCAATTAATAAAATAGAGGCCATGAATTTGAAAGGGAGCAAGAGGAGGGAAGAGAGGGGAAATGATGCAATTGCAATCTTAAAGGTTAAAAAAAAGTGAAAAAGGAATTCATAAAATTAATTTTTTTAAGGAAAAAGAAAAGAGAACTTGAAAGACTGCAGGCCAGTGAGTCACCACCACATCTCCCTTCAATGTTTTAACAAAGCCTGAGTAGGCTAGCTGCGTCAGATCTTTTCTGTGGAAAAAGGTACTATATTGTTTCTTACAGAAAAAGTCACTCTAGATAATGATTTTCCCTCCTACACCCATTGTTTTTGCCATAATTACCATCCATGGCTTAAATTCTTTATCTACCATAACAATATCTTAAGCAACGTTGCTCACATCAGAAAATCGGAGAAAGTAAAAAAGGCGAGAAAGTAAAAAATGCAGCAGTGTACCTGGTCCCCAGAAATCATTTGTTACTATTGTCTCAATATCCTACACCTCCTAGAAATTTGTATATGGAAATCTTACTCCAGATTGAGGCCTTAAGATTTAAAGACTTACTAAATGAAAGTAAAACACTTACAAACACACTTATTGGCTGTCTTAGTAACATTCCCTTTTTGTGATAAAATTCATTACTTAAAAAAGAAACGGTGTTTAAAAACCACCTACGAGTGAGTACATGTCAAAGAAAACCAGCCTACAAACCACAATCCCAGCGAACTTAGACAACAATGAGGACACTAAGAGAGACTTACATAGATCTAATCTACGTGTGAAGTAGAATAAACAAGATCTCCTGAGTAAATTGGGAGCATGGGGACCTTGGGAGAGACTTGGGGGCGGGGAGGCAGGGAGTGGTGCAACTCTCCTCTATGGACATCCCATACTTCTGGTGTCTCAAGCATCCTGGAGTCTCCTTTGCAATGGAGGTTTCACTTTCCCCGCTTCATGCAGTGGCTTCCTAGGGACCCCTTACAGAGAATCCAATGCTGCCATACACTGTGTGATCCCAGTAGCTCTCTGAACCTCTGGTGCAGGGGCTCCATGGTTCCCCTCAGTCTTACATTTTTGATGCCTACAAAACCATACAGAGTGTGGCAAGATGATGCTGGCAAGTGATGCTACCAACTCAGGATGGATCCTGGCTCCTTGACCAAAACTGCTTCAGTTTCTACACGCTGACCCTGGAGAAACACTTTTCTGGGGATTTGTTTTTAAGAAACATGGAATCCCCAAAGCTGCGTTCTTAGCTCAGGCTCTTCTCTCTTCAAATGAGGTCCCAGTTTCATAAATTGAAGGTTCAGATGAGTGAAGTCTTGCCTTTGTGTCATTTGGTTTGTTTTGCCAGTACAAAGCTGAATAGTTTCTCTTCGACAGCTACAACCTCTTTTACAACATTTGCCTGTTATTGGGCCAGGTGTTACAAGATACTTTGGCTTCTTTTTCAAAGAACTAAAATAAAGGCTCGAGGCAGGCAAATATCAGATATAGTTTAGCTTGGAACACAGTTTGCTTTTGGGGTTATGCATACCCTCTATTGTAATAATGAACTTGGAAACCTACTTCCTTCACCTGCATATAATAGACATATACTCCTCTTTAAACAACTCATTTAGCAACCCCAGAACCCCCTCAACTCTCCTACTTTGGGCTACACATACTCTTAGCTTTGAACACCTACTCTGATAACAATAAAATTCTGACAGTTTATATTCAAGTGTTTCCCAAGTATCCAAGTTGAAGAATGGAAAGAGGGCTTATTGGAACCAACCTGGAATTGGGTGTCTGTGCATTAAGGCAAAACAGTGTTCTCTGTTAGTCTCTTAATGAGAATCTCCTATTTACCACATTATACCTTTGTAAATTTGGATGTGCACATAATTAAAATCAAGTATAATCTACGAAGAAAAATATGAAGTGAAGAAAGGATTACATGGTCTGAGCTAGCAATCAAAATAGAGAACCTCCCAAACTACCCCCTTAGTAACTACCCCCTTTTCCTCTTAGACCTTGCTAAAGGAAAGCCCAGGCTGCATCCTGGATCTCTGGAAACCTCTTTTTTATGTGATCTACTGTGACTATTAACTGCCTATGCCTATAGAACCTGTACTATAGCTTTGCTCAAATACTGTTTTATTTATTGACTTTTGTTGAGCTCCTCATTATTCTCTGCTCCCCTCCCTGCCTCTCCCCTCTCCTTCAACCCTCTCCCAAAGACCCAATGCTCTCCATTTACTCAGGAGATTTTTGTCTTTTTCTACTACGCATGTAGATTAGATCAATGTATATAACTCTTAGGGTTCTCATTGTTGTCTAGGTTCTCTGGGATTGTGATTTGTGCACTGGTTTGCATTGCTTTATGTTTAAAAACCACTTATGAGTGAGTACATATGATAATTGTCTTTCTGTGTCTGGGTTACCTCACTCAAAATGATGTTTTCTGTTTTAAAAAAATATTATTTGTTTCTAGTATGAGGTTTATTTTCAATTCTTTGAATAAGAAACCAAGAATATGGCAATATCTAGTTCAGACCTCAACCACCAATACCAGGCTCACACATATCAAGAAATAGCATTGAAACTTTTTATAAGGTTTATTTTAAAATATACTGTCAAGATTGACAGTGCACCACATGAGCCAGAGTACTCCAAGCCTTCACTGTTATTTTGAGCTCCCTCTCATGGACTTCAAGAGAAAGAGGAGTTTGATTACTAAAGGTATAATTTGGGTGGCTTCTATTTTGAATTACAGGTTTCAAGTTATACAATCTTTTATCTACTGTGCATGTCACTTCCCATAATGCACATGATTTTAATCACAAGCATACCTAATTATGCACAGACACAAAGTGGTAAATAGGGGATTGTTCTCTAATGCTCACTTTCAAACATAGTTTTTCTTATTGCATGCACCAAAAATCTGTTCTGGTTAGACTGGCCCATGGCACATAGTTCCCAAATGTGTTCTAGATATGTTTGAAAAAAATTCAGCATTTGTAAAGTACAGATAAGAAGGACAACTTATTTCTTGTGAGTAAATCAGGCATTGTTGATGCTTCATGCATGGGGGGGCCGCTAACAGATTTCTAGGCACTATTCCAGCCTATATTACAATGTCTTAAGCAGTACAAATGATCTTCTAGGACTGAAAGCTTGCTTCATTCCATCAAGTGAACATGCATGACCTTATAATGTTATTTCACAAGGGAGAGAGAATATAGTTTGGCTCATGGAAGAAGCAATTTTTGAACATTGTTTATCATTAATGGTCATCAGTATACTTAGTTATGAATAGAAGATATTGTATTTCTTTTGAAAATCCTGACATAAAGCTCGACTTTTAATCATATGAACAAACTTCTTTTATCCTTATCATCAAATGAAATATGTCATGCTTTTTAAATGTTTACTGTCCCAAGAATACGTGACAGATACAGAATTAGAAAAAGGGGTCATAAAATTTGCAAAACTAATTCTTGCTCTGAAGAAGTTCAAAGCTGTTTGAGAGAGATGAAGAAATCAACAATAGAAACAGTTATAAAAGCTTCAAAACTGATACATTACCATATTATAAGGATATGGTAATTTAGAACAGAGTGCCATAACTTTGCAAATAATATTTTGAAAACACTGCTTTCAGGGTAAAGTGTGAACCACTTCAGTGAAAAGCAAGTGTGTAGCTTTGTGTCCGTGTAGCCAGAGAAGATTGAGAACAAGCCCATTATTTCTAGAAATGACACTGTTTTTTTTTCACATGTCGGTGAAAAGAAAGGGAGTCAAGAGGAGGGAAAGATAAAGGTAGGAAGGATGAAGAGGGAAAAGGTGGGAAGAAGGGAGAAAGCTCGTGTAGTTATGGAGCAGACGTTAGTTTGGATTACCTGGAGCACTGCAGGAGAGGGGCAAGGATCCATGCCGTAACAGAGCAAGGCCTATCCTAGACCATGAAGTCTTCATTTACTATGCTAAACTATTCATTTTAAAATTTAATTAATTAATTTATTTATTCTATGTATTTTTCACATCAAGTATCTTGATCCCATTAATGTCTCATCCCTTCACATCAACCCTCCCCCATTATAATCCCCCCAAAAAAAACAATTTAAGAATAAAAAAGGGAAGAATAAAAAAGAAAAAATTTAAAAGGAAGGGGGGAATTTAAAATCTCATTATGGAAGCTGCAGTGTGACCCAGCAAGTCATGCCTTATACCCCTTCATCTCTACATCTCTACTTCCAAGTATTCGTTGCAGAGTCATTGGTCTAGTTCCAGTTCCTTGGTCCCCACTGCAGATTCGATGTTGGGCCCCCATTAAGACTCTTTCTGGACATCCTCATGCCGCTCTGTGCTGTGGAGATCCTGCAGCTTAGGGTCTGCGGGTCAGGTCCCTTCAGATAATCCAGCAGATAATAGATGGGGTGGATGTTTGGGCAGGCCAAACATAATCTTGGGTCGGGGCTGGGAAGCTGTAGGATTGGTCAGCCAGATTGGAAATTGGAGCAGCTCTCCTGTAATTACAGTTTGGGGGCTGGCTCACCTCCACCTGTGCTAACAGGGTTGACCCTATTGGGCTGCCCTGGCAAGGTGCAAGCCCTACTTTGCTGCTTATGGGAAACAAGGGCAGTTCTTCCACTCTTATGACCACAAGGCCAGCTTTCCCACCTTCCTCGGGCCTTGATGGATGGGGAGAAGGCATCTTCTCCTTCTACCTATACCACCACAATACAGAGGAGAAATGCGAGCAGCTCTCCCATGCTCATAACCATGGATCTGGCTCACCCAAACATGCACTAACAAGGTTGAACCAATACTGTAGTACACAGGAATGGATGAACTTAAAGTCAGAAAATAATGCTAATATTTTATAATTTTTAATTGATATGATAACAGTGTACAGAAGAGGTAAAAGGAGAGCCTAAAAGGGATAGAGAGGAAGAGAGGGAGAGGTGAGGGGAAGAGAGACCAAGATACATCAAAGAAGGAAAATGTTGATCAGGCTGCTAAACTATATAGGATACACTGAATTTAATAGCTGACTGAACAATGTGAAGTTGAGGGAGAAAAATAAGTTTTTTTTAGTCTGAATTTTAACCTGGTTATATTATTAAGTATCTAATATAACAAGTCATAAAATAACCTCCTATAATGAAATGTTTTACTATCAATTCCATGCACTTTTGGCATTATTTTTATTCCGAATATAAACTGTGTTGTCTGTTCCAAGTGACTATCTCATAATGGTTACATTTTATGTTTTTACCACCAGTGTAGGGAAAGACATAACACTTTAATAGAGTTGGTGTATTTGTATATAAAAGAGAAATTCATATTTGTGTAAAGATATAAAAATCTCAGAAAGACAACCATGGTCTGTTTTAATTAAAATTTCTCAATGTAAAATTAACTCATAAGTTTCCTTTAGCATACCTATAATGCTGTGAAACTAGAATTAAAATCACAAGATAATTTCTTTTATTTTCTTTGAAAACTAAGCACTTTTTGCTGACAAAAGTGATTGAGGCAAATATCTAAAAATTTTAGACCCATAAAATCTGTAAGCACATTCAAGCTATCTAATTCTCAACAGTGAGTTCTTTCAAGGTCCCATGGAAAGAAAAGGTGGAAGACGGAAGAAGACATAGGGAAAGAAAGCATATAGACAGACAGACAGACATAAAGAAAGAGAGGAGAGGAAAGGAAAGAGAGAACCAGCTGTGTTTACCCTGTAGAACACTTAATACACTTGGAATATGTGGTATAGTGGTGACTATTCTATAGTATTTAAGCCAAGGACTGCACACATTTATTAATTTTTATCTCTAACACAAATTTTTTAGCATAAAGCCCCTCATAATTGTATAGGGCAGTAAGACACTCTAAAAGCATAAGAAAAATAAAAAAACCCACCCCTCAAACTGCTGTTTGGCAAGTGTGATTGAGTGTGCTGCAATGATCACTTTGCATCAGTCTGAGTGGGTGCACAGTGCCTCTTTTAAAAGCACTAAGTACTTAGGACAGGTAAAGTAGCAAATTTTTCTCCAGAGAGTAGTTCTACACAGGCTGAGTGGTGCTTGTGGTAACTCAGTCTAAATGATGTCTCCTCGGCTTTTTTCAATTGTCCCTCTGTGGCTAAAATGGGCTTCTCAAAAGCCTGTGTAAAGCAGAGAGGGCTGCTTGCTCTATCTACACCCTTCATTTTTATATGCTATGAGGAAAGAAAAGTAGTCTCAGCTTATGCGAACACTACCATCATCGAAACCTGAGTATGAAAGAGATAAGCAATAAGATTTGAGATAATTTGATATGCCATAAAGAAGGGTTCCTAAGTGAGAGCTACCTTTGCTCCTGGCACTAGAGGACAATTGGAAGTTACTGAGTCCTGCTTCATATATAACTGAGAAAACATGTTTATCCTTCTATGTCCTTTGCCTTGGCAGAGAAGGATGCTTTCAACTGGATATGTGCTGCTCTTGTATGTTGCTTTTAAGATGCCAAGGTGCAGGAGAGTTGGTCACATACTCACATCAGTGATCTACGAAGAAAACACAGCTTGTTGCATAACAATGCATATCCAGCAGCTATTCTTTCCCATCCAAATTGGGGATCCACTCTAATAAAAATTAGTACTCAGCATTGTTTATCCTAGATAAAGAAATGAAAATGTGCCCACTTTTGTGGTTTTCTGTGAGATTTACAACTGTTATTTGTCATTGTGATTTCTCAACCTCTATGCTATTAGCATTTTGGACTTGCTGGCCAGGCAACCTGGCTGAAGACAACTGTGAGCTCCAAGTTCTGTTTAAAGCTGTGTCTCAGGGGATAAGTTGAAGGATGATAGATCAAGGCACCCAATGCCCTCCTGTGGGATCTGGACGTGTGTACTATGGGAATATACATCTGAGCACAGATACAGACACCATCTATGAGAACTATCAACTTCCTATAAAAGCTTCAATAAATTAATATTTATTATTATATATTATAATATATTAATATATCTATAATAATATAATTTATTGTTTATCATATACTATATTATACATACTATAATTTTATAATTTATAATAATATAATATTTATATTCATTATAATAATATTATATATGAATTACTAATCATATTACATTTATAATAAATATATGTTTGATATCATATTAACTACATTATAATATATGATGCTATATTATAATCTTAATATAAATATAATATATCATTCAATACATTAATATGTGATCAATATATTAATTATTTTCATTTATAAGAATTATCAACACAAAACTCAACATTAAATCTATTTTTCAGCTTTCTGGACATGACATGATCTTGTTGCACTCTTGATTTCACAGCAACTGTGATTTCTCACATAAGATCCTGGCAATGTGGAGCCTGTCAACACCCTGCCATCCTCTTCTCCGATTTATAAGCAGAGGATGGTTCATTGGCAGATAGAGACATTTTCTTCATTGTTAAACAACTGATAAAAGAAATATGCTCCTTTAAGCAAACAATTCCAGGATCCTATAAACAACCTTAATAAAACTCTTTATAAAACTCTTAATAAAACACACACACATGCACACAATCACAGACACAACAGGAGCCACAAAATGTGAAAAATCAGAAATTACAATATTTTGGAAGAGGAAGGTGCTGAATGGAAGTAGAAGTGGGCCAACAAATGGTAATGGGTGAATATGTTCAAAGTACAAAAATGTCATAATGATGCTTATCATTATGTTTAATTAAATTATGCTATTTTATTGAAGCATCAAAAAGAGACCAGTTTTAGGAAAAAAGTATCAGAAGAACAGATGAAATTGAAAACCATACGCATTTTTGAAAGAAATTAAAGATGAAAATAAATGGGAAGTCATCCGAGTCCATAGATTGAAATCCTAAATGCTGGTAAGATAGCAGTGACTATAAATTTCTGTATAGATGTAATACAATTCTCTAAACTATCTACCTGGCCTCATTGTGTAAATCAAAAACATATTCCTAAAATGCATGTATAAGTTTAAGAAACTTTAAATTGATAAAAGTAATCTTGACAGTAAAGAAAACCTAGATGGCCTGTTCCATTGGACTTCATGCCTCACTACAAGACTTAAATTGAATACAGTGAAGCTCTGTCAGAAGGAAAGCACTTAAGATAATGGAACAGGTTGCCAATCTAGAAAGGAACACTCATAATTAGTGGTTGTCAGACAAAGACAGCATTTCAAGGAAAAATGAATTCTCTTCTCAACAGGTGATATTGGTGTCACTGTACCTATGTGCTAGAAGATAAGTTATGACACTCTTATCATCATATATGAGTCCAAGAGCAATAGTCCATCAGCAAAATACACAACATTAATGTATGGAATTTGTGAAAAAAATTGCAAGTAAATTGTTAATTTGTGTTATGAACGCTGTTTCAGAAAGGACACCAAGAGAATATTCAATGAAAGAACATAAATTAAACTTCAATAAAGTTTTTAAAAAAATATTAGCATATAATATTAATTTTTGTAAAGTTAAGAATTGGGAGTAAGAATGCAGTTGTCTGCCTTTTATCCTAGCATTTGGGAGGTAGAGGTGGGCAGATCTCTGAATTTGAGGCCAGCCCACTCTACAGAACAACTTCCAGGAGAACCAGGGCTACACAGAGAAATTTCTGACTCAAAAACAAACCAGAAAAATAAATAAACAAAAAAAGACAAAAAGAATAGGGAAGAATAGCAAACTATAAAACTGATAAGAATTATATTAGAAATATAAGAACATTTTATAAGTTAATAGAAAGGTAGAACCATTAAAAGTGGGTGAGGATTTGAATAGATATGTCATCCAATAAGATACAAAAATGGTCATTAAAACATCTGTTAAAGAGAGGTAGATAATCTTCACTTTCCATCCCCAACTCTAAATCTAATCTCCTAGTCTCATGCACAGCTCTGTACCTGACTTCCAACTGTGGTCTTTCCTCCCTCTCTTCTGGATTCCTAGGGGATTTAGCAGATCCTGGTGCCATAATCTGCTTGTTTTCCTTCCTCCTCTGGAAGACCTGGGTCCCCTGCTCCTAACCCATTTCTATCCCTAAGTGTTAGCTCCCAATACCAAGAAACACATTCTAAGTGAACTACTCAGTGGCTACATCTGATAGGACCTCAGATATATTTTCTGCCAAGCTACCCATAGCCATCACACAATCCAGAGAACCAGAAAGGGTGGCAGAACCCAGGAAATGTAACACTCACCTAACAAAGACAAGACCAGACATCAACACTTAGGCTTACAATCGTCCTAAAGCTAGAAACCTAGATACCAGTATAAAAACACAGTCAATAACAGTGAAGACAATATGTCTCCCTTAAGTTCAGCAACCCTACTCCAGTAGGCTCTGAGAAATGCATCGCTATTTTACCAGCATTTAGGTTTCCAGTCTATGAACTTTGTAGGCATGGTTTTCCACTTATTTAGATATACTGATGCACAAGACAAGGCTTTCAAAATAGTTTTTATGTATATGTTAATAGTCCTTAAAGAGGAAATGATCAAATCCATTAAAAAAGAAATTTATGAAAACCAAACAAACAGTGGAATAAAAAATATCCAAGATTTGCAAGTAGAAAGAAATTAAATACAGAAAGCCTAAACTGAGGGAAAACCAAAAATGAAAAATTAGTAACTTGAACAAGAAAGTCAGAGGCAAGCCACACTAACAGACTACAGGAGATGGAAGAGGGAATCTCAAACATTGAAGACAAGCTAGGAAAAAAAAAAGAATACCTTTGCCTAAAAAAAAAACAAAAACAAAACAAAAAATCATATAACATTAAATCTAAAAAATAATCCAGGCCCAAAACATCAAGGAAATCAGGGACTCTATGAAAAGACCAAATCTAAGAATAGTAGGAATAGAGGAAGGAGATGAAACCCAGGTCAAAAGCACAAAAACAGATTTTCAACAAATCATAGAAGAAAATTCCTTAAGCTAAAGAAGGAGAGGCTTACAAAGTTACATCAAGCATGTAGAACACAAATAGACTGAAGCAGAAAAGAAATTTCATTTGTTAAACATAATAATCAAAACACTAAATTTATAAAACAGGAAAATATATAGAAAACTGAAAGGGAAAAGCACCAACTAACGTATAAAGGAAGACCTATTAGAATTATACTTGAATTCTCACTGGAGACTAAAAAACAAAAGAACAAAGAAAAACATTTTAGAGACTCTAAGAGACCACATATGCCATCCTAAACTATTATACCTAGCAAAACCTTCAATCATAAGAGATGTAAAAATAAGACACACCATGATAAAACCAAGTTTAAGCAGAATCTAACTACAAATTTAGTCCCAAAGCAAGTACAAGAAAGAAAACTTCAAACTCAAGAAGTTAACCACATCCGAGAAAATGAAAGTAATAATATCATACCAGCAAATCAAAAAACAAGAAAACAAATGCCAACCACAACAAAATAGTGGGACAAATGCTGATAACTCTCAACATCTGTGCTTTCAGTTCTCCAGTAAAAAGACACAGACTAACTGTATCAATTTGAAAACAGGATCAATTCTAGTGCTCCACATCCAAGAAACAGACCTTAACATCAAGGATTGACAGAATGAAAGATATACCAAGAAAATGGACTTAAAAAGTAAGGTATAGCCATTTCAATATCTGACAAAAAAGACAGCAAACCAAAACTAGTCAGAAAAGATAATGAAGGTCACCTCATATTCAATAAAAGAAAAATCAACCAAGAGGACAAAGCAATTCTTTTCTCTTTACTTTTTAAATATATAGTGATTAAAATATCTCCTCCCTCTCCTCCTCTCAGTTCCTCTCCACTTCCTCTCCTATCTAGATCTACTCCCTTTCTGTCTCTCTGTCTCTCATTGGATGTAAATGTTCCTCAGAAACCTGTTTCTTGATATACCTCAACATCCCGCTATACCACTCTAGGGCACATAACCAAAGGACACTTCATCCTATTTTAGAGACCATTGCTCAACCATGGTCATGGCTGCTCTATTTATAATAGCCAGAAATTGGAAACAAAGATGAATGGATTACTGGGTAAAGAAAATATGGTACATTTGCACAATTGAATATTACTTAGCCTTTTAAAAAACTGAATTACGAAGTAGATGGAACTAGAAAAAAATTCATTCCCCAGTGTGATCAGGGAGGCAGGGGAAAGGTCACCAAGTCACTGATTGAACAATCCCTATTCAGTTCAAAAGCCCTGATCCTTCCCCCTGATGTTTTATCAGCTTGCATATCTCCAGAGAAGACCATACTCACTGTGTCAATCCACCCCATACAATTGGCCTCAGTCAAATTCCCAGAATATTTTCCCCTTTTAGTCTGAAATCAAAAGGAAGGTTCTAGCTAGGTGATGGAGGCACTTGCCTTTAATCTCAGCACTGTGAAGTCAAAGACAGGCAGATCTTTGTGATTTCTAGAGCAGACTGGCCTACAAATGGAGTTCCAGGACATTTCTATTAATATATTTATCACCAAAGAGGTCATGGCTAACTGGTAATGTTGTAGCATCTTTCTCCCTCGGTGGCTACATGACGTCACTTCAACTCTGTCTACTCTCTCTATGTCTTTTTGGATTTCTCACCTGACTTTACTCTGCTAAGTCATTGGTTGAAACAGCTTTATTCATCAACCAATAAAAGCAACATATATGCAGAAGGACATTCCGTATCAGGTTTATGGTCTGTTTCTGAGATTAGAGGATGTCAGTCTGAATATTTCACTGCTGTAACAAATCATGACCCATAGATTCACTGCAATATTAGTCACATATGACCTCAATTTTCTTCTCTCTCATTCTACTCCTATACATTCAATCCACCTCTTGCTTTGTTTTACCTGAGATAAAGTTCCAATCCCTAAAACTGAACAACTACCTCCTGAAGAGGCCAATTTGGATGCCACGATTCTGGTGTAATTATAGTCACATGTGCCCCTGTGTCCAAAGACCTACAATTACAGTGTCATTAATTTCATACTCTTAGCTTCAAACTCTGATCATTTATCATTTAGCAGAAGTCTGACAAAATATTCATTTTATTGCTTCTCCTGGAATTTTTTATTCATCTTCCAAAGATGTTCTTTCATCCAGAGAAGTATGCTTTTTTAATTAATTAATTAATTAATTTACTTTGTTTTTAAAATAGGCACTAGATCCTTTAATTGTTCTAAGGAGGAGTTTCCTCAGAGTTACAAGTAATTACTGGACCACATTTCACATGGGTGCCTGAGAGCTACTCCCCAAGGCATTTCCTGATAGTAAATGGTTACCTTGTTTGTCTCTTGTCAATATGCATTTGTTGGTCCAAGGTCAGCCTTTGCCACACCTATGCATATTCCAGAAGGCAAGGGCCTTCTGTTTAGATTAGAAGAAACATTGTTTCTAGGAATTCCCTATCTAAAATCCCATTTTAGGTGACTCAGTTTGCCACAGATAAGCATTTGACATTTTGATTTCCCTTTATGCCTTTGGAAATCACCTCTTCTACCCAAGCCTCATCATAGTCAAGAGACTCAGTATTGACTGTTTGTTGGTCCCATTCTTCCTAGGGCACTAATCTGATCTTTAAGGATCCAATTATCTTTTTGCACTGTAAATCAGCATTTTTAAAAGTCAGTGACTGAATTAGTACTCATCTAATTTTGGATCTGATATCACTCTATCTATAGATGAATCTTTACAAAAATTCAAGGAAGAGTTCTTTTGAGCCTTGTGTAACATAGTATATGGCTCATTTCTCTTTTTTGATCCTCTTGACCCAAGCATCATTTAAGGCTGATGCACAGCATAGGGACAAGATGTGTTCATCAAATGTAGTCTAACAGTATCAGCATTATGGCCCTCACCAAAGTAGAAGACCCTTGTTCAGTTCCCCACAGCCAAATGAGAGCTTACAATTTTTTGTAATTCCAGTTTCAGAGGACCTGAAGTCTTGTGATTTTTTGGGGCACAGGCATGTACAAAGTGCGCTTATGTAAACAAAGCATTCATACACATAAATGATAAATAAATAAAAAATGTTTTATAAAATAGAACTTGAAAGAATGTTCAACACCATTAGCTATTAGTGAAATGAAAAATATATCTTTAAGAATATAATCTAGACCCACAACTAATGAGTTAAAAATAGGAAAATAGGATATTTACAAGTGCTGGCAAGAATGCATAGAAATTTGATTTACCCTGTATTGCTAAATGGTAACACAAAACAACGCAGCTGCTTGGAAAACTGTTGTGTGGTTCCTTAAAACATGAAATACAGAGTTTCCAAAAAGAAGTAAGTCTATCCTTTCATATATTACCAATATGTTACCAAGAGGAACCAAAGAATATGCCCATGACAAACTTGTACATGTTCATCTACATACACAAAAGAATGCCTTCTTGGTAAATGTTATAATATGTACAAAATGTTGTGAAGTATTACTAGAATTCTAAAGTGTTTATGAGAGACAAATATACAAAATCAAATACTATATTAGGTTCAGGGGAATAAAGATAGGGTGATATAAGCTAAAGGTACATGATTTCTTTTTAAGATGTTGAAATGTTGCCAAATTAGATTGTCATGAGCATTGTGTAACTCTGTGCTTATGGTGACAACATTTGAATATAGTTGCTTTAAAATAAAATTCATGACAGCTCATTTTGCCTTGTTTACATGGTGACACAGTATTCCAAATCACACCTGCACATGAGGATTGTGTTATGAAAAAAATGTGTTATAATCCAAAGTATATGAAACTCAAAACATTCTTTTGTCAACTGTAAAAAATATAAAGGAGTCACTTGGTAAACATGATTTCATTGTTTACTAAAGATAAAAACAATTTCTCCTCTGATTAGTTGAATGTGTGGCTTACTTTTACAAAAATAATTGAATCTTGAGTGAATATTTGATGCTGTAGGATGTAGAACAATGTTGTTTAGAGTTTATCTATATTCTGATTTTATGGTTGTCAATGCTGAGAACACTGATTCACATAAATATATAGTATACAATGACAGAAGTATATGTAGACCTATTTCATAAATTGTTGAAAAATCTGTCACACTGTCAAGGTAACTATATTGGACAATAGTTTTTTAAATTCAAATCAACAACTAAAAAGAATAATGTTTACATTCTAACAAAATACATTGCAATAATCCACTAATTTGAAGCATACATGTGGAAGACCAATGGGAAGAATGTAGTTCTAATGTTTTCTTCTTGAGCATTTGTGAGTGTAGTTAAACCAGAGTCAGATATGGTGACACATGCCTATATTCCAGACTTAGGAGTCTGAGAAAAGAGGGCTACAGTGAATTTGATGTTAGCCTGGGCTACAGAGACCCTCTCTCAGAAAACAAACAATAATTGTTGATCAAAGAAGATTTTAGATACTCGGACAGACAAACAGAGATTGTTCTGCTTTGTTTTTAATATACATTTAGCCTGATTGCTTCATTCTTTGATCCATGGCAAACATCACCTGAAGGTCCCAAGCCTGAGATCTGACCTGTCATTTGACTTGGAGTAAGACGCTTTGTGCTTCACAAGGGCCTTCACTGTCCAAACATATTTGAAATATGACAAGCAGTACTTAATTCACATTTCATACAGAAATATGATAACCTTGTGGCTACTTTTTCCCCAGTAGACAGTGACTCATGTATTTCTTCATATAAAGAGAGAGTTAAAAACTGAGTCTGGAGATAGACTAAAATGAAAAGGCTAATACTATGCTTTCTTTGAAATGATATTTTAGACAGATGAACAGGCAACCATGAAGAATGCTATGTAGAGCTGTGAGAGTCTGGAAGTGTGTGTGTGTGTGTGTGTGTGTGTGTGTGTAGAGTAGTAAATAGATGACAGATATGTTTACAATGTTTTGCTCATGATACTCTTGGGAATGCCTGATGTGCTGAGCTGACTGAGAGCTTGGGGAAGCTGGCTGACTATAGCTCTTGGGAGGTACTCTGTGGGCTTTTCCTGGGCATTCACACCCTCTTAGCTTTAAAACATGGATCAGTTTCTAATACCCCTGCACCTGACTTTATCTTCAAGTTCAAACTTCTTAGTTATCCTTTTATCCTTTCCTTATGTCTAGAGCTTATTTCTAAAGTACAAATGGTTATTAATAGTAAAATCTCACTACTCACTCATATAGAAAATGCATATTTAAAGTCAAGTTTATCTTGCAATACTTATCTATCTTTTTATTTCATATCCTGCCTGGGAACCTAGTTAACATTCCACTGACCATTCAAAAGTATAAAACCAGAGATAGATCAATTAATATTAATTGTTCCATTGTCTCTAAATATGACAAAGACAGTCTATTCTTATTTAATGTACTAAATACTGGCTCTGCCAAAATAAAAGAATATTGATAACAAGGGAAGCAAAGTGTTACTGGAATAAGTGGAATAATGAGACTTTTTCTGATATACACCCTTAATTTGTAAATTGCAACATTTCTTCATTTTGACATGTAGAATATTTTAAAGCTAATCTACCTTATCTGCAATAAGCATGCTTGGTTTTTCCTTATGTATGTAAAGTGGGCATAGGTGTTTTCCTCAGAGACCTGATTCCAGTTAACACAGTTATATGACCCTAACAGGACTTTTTCAAAATCTGACCCAATGATGGAGTTAAACGCCCATCCAACCAACTAGACTTGAAGAGGGGTTGCTTTTTATTTCTGTTCCTTTGTTATTTACTTATTTCAGTTTTGTTGTTTTCAGACTCACTCTGAAGTTAGGCTGGCCTTGAACTAGCTGTGGTCCTCCTACATCAACCTCCACAATACCGAAATTATAGGCACATGTCACCATGTCTGGTCAAATAAGTCAGTGCTTATTTTAAGTGAAATATTTAATTCCATTTTTGTTAGAAGAGCTTTATTTATATACAGCAAAAATGAAAAATTGAAAATGTGGTCATGGGCAGTGAATGAATCAAGGAGAGCCCACTGTCCAGCGGTGCTGAATTGTTCTCCTTGTAATAAATAACTGGTAAGTATTTAGATCTCCTTCACATTAATAACAGAAAACATTTTTTACTTTCACGAGGCAGAGAGTAGACAATATTGTTTTTAGTTCCAGAGGATCGTAGTTAGACATGTGTGTTCTATGTCACCATTCCTTCTAATGCAGTAGCTCCCTGAATGAATTTTAGAAGTGAGAGTTAGGTGGCAGCTCCATGGGCCATGGCGCTTCTCATCCAGCTGTAATCACCAAGTCCATCAGCTACTTTCGAACACATAGAGGCAAGAAAACACAAATCAGTACTCCCCAGGGGCCCTTGCAGTTAGGAATTTGATGGTAATTTTGGTTGTAGCAATCAGGTCAGACACAGCAGGCTATTAAATTATGAAGAATGTGAAGACTATATAGATTCTCCTTATGATGACATATGTTTCCCTTATTAATTTGAGGTTCTTCAATCAGTCATGGTTAGCTGATGCAATAAGGAACTCCTAATCTTATCAGGACTTGCTTAGGCAGTGGTTCTCAACCTATGGGTCAAATGACCCTTTCACAGGGATGTTCTAAGACCTTCAGAAAACCTGGATATTACATTAAGATTTATAACTGGCAAATTACAGTTATTAAGTAGCAATGAAAATACTTTTAAGCTTGGGAGTCACCACAACAGAAAGAACTGGATCAAAGGGATTAGGAAGGATGACAACTACTATGCTAAAGGAAAGGAGTGGGGCTCTGTTTCTGACAGTCCCATGGAGGCTCTTTCTTCTAAGCATAGGGAGACTGAGATTGTTCTATGGGAATAGGTTTTGATAGTTGATCATGGAGTTTTCCCAGTTGCACTTCTGGGTTCTTCCCTGATATTATATAGATTCACAAACAGCTACAAGATCAGCTTAGATAAATAAAAAGTTCTTTACCCCATTTGAATTAATAATGTACATAAATTAATAATAGTAGAACACCAACAAAACCATGCAAAGAGACACACATCAAAGTAAACTGTTTTTTATACAAAAAGGAAAATATGCAAATTGAAAAGGTAACATGTATAGAATATGAGAAAACATTTGCCAAACATACCTGGTAAGAAGTAAATATCCAAAACATACTTAAAAAATTCAAACAGTTTAGTGTAAAATATCCAAAACATACTTCAAAAATTCAAACAGTTTAGTGTAAAATAATAAATACTGTAATTAAAAAGAACACATCTTAACACTTATCAGATCAACATACAAATAACTTAGAAGTATATAAAATAAGCTGAACTTTACTAAACATCCTGACATGGGAATCAGGGACACAATGACCTAACTATATCTTAGACTTATTTCATAATTATTCATTCCATTGGTGTACAGGGTCATTAAGTAAATCTTACCCCCTCTTCCTAAGGTCTAATCAACAAACCAAAGATTTATTGTACTGAAGATCACCAGATGAAACAGGATTCCTTACAGAGCATGGATGGAGTTAAGAGCAAAAGTGTGGCTGAATCTAAAGCAGCCTGGCTGAAAAGCTAATAATATCTTCCCCATGACTGTGAAGATGAAGATCCTCTCAATGGATCTCTGGCAGCCTATATATTCTAGTGTCTGCTTATGATCCAGAGACCACTTAAGCTAGAACTTAACATAAAGGAGAGGACGGAGTAGTTGAATGCTCAGATTTGGTTCCATGACCTATCCCATCCCCTCTTTCCATGAGGGAAAGTCAACAGTCCACAGGCCCAATTGTGATGGACTTCCCCGTAAGTAGTCAGATCTGATCTTATGAAAATGGCAACTATTTGACTCTGAGGACCCTGCCTGACAGCATGCTATTGGGGTGTCTTCTTGTCAAAAAGTATAATTCCAGAAAGCACTGGTGAATTGGTGAATATGAAACCTCTATGTGCTGCTGTGGGAATGAAATTATTGCATTTACTCATTCACTATGGAAACAGCACGGAAGGCCCTCAAACTTGAAATGTAGTATTACCAAATGATCCTATAACTTCACTGTTTTGCATATATCCAAAAGAAATGGAATCAACATCTCCAAGAGTTATCTGAACTCCCAGGTTCATTCTGAAGGTAGGAAAACAATGCAGCATGAATCTGTGCATGGGCAGAAAAAGGAAATGTGATATACATGAAGAAAATATCACTTAGTCTTAATAAAGGAGGGAATTCTATACTGGAAAATGGGAATGAACCTATGGACACTGTGCTAAGTAAATGCAATAAGGCAAAAATAAAAGGAGGCACACAGCATTATCTTATTTACTTGTGGACTCAGTAAAAGTCAAACCAAGAGAAACACATTTGAAAGGTGTTTCCCAGAGGATTGGGAGTGGTAAAGCTGGTCCAAGTACATAATGAACAGCATGACAACCACTAATATTGTAAATATTCATATTTGGCACTTTCTGGAAGACAAATTCTTCTCACCACAAAAGAAAAGGTAACAGCATGAAGTAAATGGAAACTGCTTATTCGTTTCCTGGCTGCCCAGACCTGAATAATCACATAGAAACTAAATTAATTACAACACTGCTCGGCCCATGACTCAGGCATATTTCTAGCTAGCACTTATATCTTAAATCAACCCATTTCTATTCATCTGTGTATTGCCACAAGACTGTATAGCTTACTGAAAAGGTCCCGGGCATCTTCCTCCTCTAGCAACTACATGATGTCTCTTTGATGCTTCCTATTCTCTCTGTATATCAGTGTTCAATATTTCCACCTGGCTCTACTCTGCTAATCCATTGGCCAAAACAGCTTTATTTATTATCCAATAAAAGCAACACATATACAGAAGGACATCCCACACCAGCATGAGATGAGGAATGTACCTAATTTGTTTATGGTAAGTATGTCATAATGTAAGCATATGCATATCATTATGTTGAATAGCATAAATGAGTAAGTTTATAGCAAAACACAAAAGCATAACTATATTGTGTGTATGTGAACATTTGAATGGATTAGGACATTTTCCTTATGAAATCTAAAATTTTTGCAAGAAAATATTTAAAAAACTGAACAAAATTTCTTCTCAAAGATTGCAGTCTCCAACACATGGGATTAAAAATGTGTGCCACCACATACTCAGCTTAATAATACTTTGTAAAGACAAACAACAACCCGTAGGATGTAATTTCAGCTGTCATCTCTATCAACCGACTTTGTGCATTGAAATAATCAAGAGGGAAACTCCTAAATTCATCATTGTGATGCCCTAAACCAATTGGGGTTTAAAATATTGTTGGTAGATTTCTTAAATGTTGAATTGCTTTGTGCATTTATAATCCTTTATTTGCAAACATTAGATTTGCATAAATGTTCATGGTATGCTAATAAGGATTTCTGCCAAACCAGGGTGAAGAAAAACAATGTGGTCACACCCTTGCACAGACATTATCTTTTTCACTATTCCCCTTCCTGTTTAAGTGGATCCATTCTGTGCATTATTGTTTACATGACTATTTAATTAAAGCAATAATCACAAAATGGTCCCAATTTCTTCATTACAATCCTTCCCTTTACTTAGTAGTGCTCAGAATTTACATCCTTTTGACAATTAGAGCTTCCAAACAGTTACTAAAGCGTTTTATATCTGGGTTTCATTAGTTCATATTAAACGATTCATTGGCTTGGATTTCACTTCAGTGAACCCTCTCATAAAATCTATGTCGACATCTTGGTGATATAGCATGTGAAAGGAAATGAATTAATACATCAGCAAAAACACTGCCAAGATGACTATCTTAACACATTTTATTATCCCATGGATAAACTTGTCATTCATAAGAGAGCTCTATCATGATGAAAAGAGTGAGAACTCTGAGCAGTTCTAAGGTTGAAGGGATGAAATGAACATGGGCTCTGCTTTCATTTATGGAAGCAGGTGTGTAGTCAGCAAGTCTCTCTGGAGAGGCATCATTCAGCGAGCAGTTTCCCAGGATTATACAAGTTCCCATTAATGCCTCTGCAATTAAGGATTTTATGGCATTTTCCTATTTGGAGTCATAATTTTAGACTGGTGCATAGATTGCATGCATCTGCAAAAGGAGCAAGACCGAAAGAGATTGGACTTGCACAAAGCAAAAGTGCAAATTAAAGTTCAGTGTGGACCAAGATGATGGCCTACATTGTATTCTGCATGTCACTTACAGAAATGCACATGTCCGTATTCTGATCTGAAAGCACACACATGAAAAATAAAAGCATTTAATAATTTAAAGGATACATTTTCCTAAGGTTTATTCACAAAAATTTAAATAATGTGCCAAAGAGTTAATAAACAGATGTGTAAATATATGTTTGCAAAGCACATCATTTATAAAAGAAGAAAATAATTATATACAATTATATGTAATATACAGACATATTATATATTTATAATTACATCTTATTGAGAATAAGGACTTCAAAACAGTTCCTAAAATCTTCTATATCAGAGTCTCATTAGATCATATTAAATAGTTCATTGGCTTGGTTTTCACTTCAGTGTATCCTCTCACAGAATCTGCTTAGACACACAAACACACACACAGGTGTGTGTGATTTAAGTGCACTAATTATTGACCATATTTAACAGTACACTGAAAAAAGAGTTAGAGATTTAGAAAAATGGGTCTCAACTCAGAACTTTGAAAAAGAGCTACACCCATTCCCCTCTAAATTTAAAAAATAAAATAAAATTTTGCTTAGGGATAACTAGGTCCCCAAGTTATCAAAAATAAATAGCTAGACAAATTTATGTATCCTCAGAGATAAATATGCCTCTTTAGAAACTCTGAAATGCTATAAACATTTATAAGAATATGGTTATGATGCCAGGGGCTACACCAACTGACCAAAAGTAAATTGCTTTCACATTTTCTGACCAAGAGCAAGAGTGGCTTTTCTGTCTGTAAACTGAATTTGTCACAGGAACAAAAATAAAAATAAAACTTCCTTTTATAGCAATGGGATGTTACACCTTCGACTCTGCAACCAAGAGAAGAGGTATGAATACTTTGGAATCAAGGCGACCATTTGTTCAAAATGTTGGAAATTCATTAGTCTGCCTAATATTTTGAAACCATAAGATTTTTGATGGAAAAAAATACTTGTCCGTGTATAAATTCTTGGCCCCCAAGTGACAGGTGTTTCTTAACTTGCTCAGTGGGCATTTGGATGTTTCCTCTTTTTTCATACCCTACTGTTTGACATAAGGAGAGAACAGGGCTGTTCTTTTAGAATATGCTGTTGCCTTTTGCTCTGGCCTCTCACTAGCTGTCCATTGACTCTTTCTGCCTCAAACTTCTGTGTCGATATGAATCTGAATGAAACAACTCTACTCTTAACTACTCTCCATGTTCCCATTTATGTACGCATCACCTGAATTCTTCAATTTTGTGCTTTTCATTCATCTGAAATTCTGTAGGCCTTAAAGAATGCTAAATACAGGAGTAAAAGATTTAGGATTAAGCCCTGAACTTTCTAGCTACAATTTCCCTGAAACTAAATAATATTTGAGTCTCAAATGTTTTGCTTCCTCATATTCAGAGATTAAAGAGGAAATAAAGAAATAACACTATACATGTATGGCAATAACAGACTGTGTGTGCTGTGAGCACTGGCTTCATATAAATGAGAGAGTGTTGCCAAGGTCTTTTATTATTTCTATGACAAACCTGAGCCATTTGCCCCATTTTTATCCTGTTCATGTGTGAAACACCCATGCAGGGTCACATGTTTGAACACCTGTTTCCAGGCCAGGAGTGAGTGGTGCTGGCTTGGAATGTTGTAGAGCTTGGCAAGTGAATCTGATTCCCTAAGAATAGACATTGAGGGCTCTAGATTGGTCCTGCTTCTGTTTTCCTAAGTTTAAGCCTATAGACATCATTTCATATTACATTGTTAAATTTGCTTCCTTATGAGGTAGTTTCTCCTTTCAAAACTTTTTATGAAGTCTTTCTATCACTTGGAATATAATCCTTTGCCAGAAATTCATATCATCTTTTTCTTTATGTTCCGTTTTTTTCTAATTAAAAATAGACTTTTTTATATACTTCAATCTTACACATACCCCTTCAATACCCCCCCTCCTCATATCTGGATCCACACCCCTTCTGCTTTTACTTAGAAAATGAAACAAGCATCCAAGGAATAATAATAAAATAAAATTAATAAATAAAATAAAACAACAACAAAACCAAATCAGAATGGGACAAAAACAAAGTAAGAAAGGGGGGGTCAAAGAAAAACCACAAGAAATGAGCATAGACTCAGAGGCACAAACATTTACACACACAAGGGTCCCATAAAAACACAAAACTGGAAGACATAATATATGTCAACCTATAGGTACAGAAAAAAAAAGGAAAAAAGGAAAAGAAAGTCAGAAAGCTCTGACTTATCGTTATGAACAAAGAGCTCCGTTGCCATTCAGCTCCATCGTGTTGGCCATCCATCTGCTGCTCAGCACGAGCTCCTACCCTTAAAAGAGTTTGTTTCCCCAGTGAGAAGTCCTTGGAGAAATGTAGCACGAATAATAAACACCCAGAAACAGAAATTGAGGTTCAACTCGAAATCTAGAAAAGCTAAGCAGCCACGCCAATAAAGTCTTACCTCTGCCAAGGCTGGGCGACCTCAGATTAAGTTCATGTGTGTGCCAGCCCTGCTGTGTCTTGAAAGCATTAACTCCTTCGTGACTCCTAAATCCCTCTGTCACCAATACTCATCACATCTTCACTTCTTCAGAGTTCCTTGAGCCCAGAAAAGATGGATTTGATGGACCTCTTTTGCAGCTGAGGGTTCCAGTGTCTTCCATTCTCTGCATATTGTATGGCTGTGCGTCTCTGCATTTGATCCAATCAGCTGTAGAAGGAAGCTTCTCTGGTAATAGCTGAGTGATGCAGAAGCCTTTGAGTATGAAAGAATATCATTAGGAGTCATTGCTGCTATGTTCCTTTAGCAGAGTTGTTGTATTTTGTTGTTTCTCAAGTCCCTGGCCTATCAAGTCTCAGGTCCTTGGCAGCATTGGGTTTGGGTTCCATCTCAAAAAATGGGCCTTAACCCAAATCAGTTATTATTTAGTTACTCGCACAAAGTTTGTAGCACTATTGCACCAGTGTATCTTGTAGGCAGGTCATCATTGCATATGGAAGGATTTGTGACTGGGTTGATGTTTGCCTTTACATTTTGGTAGCATACAGAGTGCTGTTTAGTACCATGAAGACCAATCCATAGGGGTGAAGGATCAAGGTAGGCACCAACTCATATCTACCAGATTCAACGATTTGTGTAGGGGTCTTCAGCAATAGTGCCTTGCTGTCAGATTATTGAGAAATGCCAATAGCCTATAACAGTCGTCTTGGTTGTCTAGGGGTTCCCATGGGAGCCCTTTCACTAATGACTTAATTAGATGCAACCTAATCCTGGGACGGGAAGTTTAATTTTGTAAAGAGTGATACCCAGTTGGGGTTCTGTCTCCCTTGTTATTTGGTAATTAGATTTAGATCACCTTCATATATATATATATTTGGAAGTTTCTACTGCATTAGGTTTCCAAATGACCCCTCAAATGGTTTGTAGTTTCAGTTGTCTATCCCCAAATTCTCTCCTTTACCCTGTTTCTGACCTCCTCCTTCCTGTTTAATCTTTCCATTCTAACACTCTTCCCAAAATATCTATCCATAACTATCTATTTCCCTTTCCTGAGGATATCCACTCCCTGTAAATCCTGTGCTCTATAACTAACTTCTATAGTTCTATAGATTGCAGCTTGCTTATCAATGACTTAACAGTTAATACTAACATAAAAATTATATCATACCACATGCTCAGGATGATAATTTTTCTAGTTCCATCCATTTACCTGTGAATTTCATGATTTCATTTTTAATGGTTGAATAATATTCTAATGTGTAAATGTACCATATTTTCATTATCCACTCATACTCATGAAATGACAGGTTATGTGGGTTGTTTTAGTATTGTTCTTGGCTATTCTGAGTGGAGTAAGATGAAATATGAAAGAAGTTTTACCTATATTTTCATAACTAAGGATGTTGAACATTCTTTGAGTGCTTCTTAACCATTTGATTTTCCTCTTTTGAGAATTCTGCATTTAGATCTGTATCTAATTTCTAAATTAGTTAATTATTTTGATTGCTATATTTTTCATTCTTTATGTGTTTTTAGTACCCCTCTACTGAATGCATAGCTGCTAAAATTTTTCTTCCCATTCCGTGACCTGCCACGTTTAATGATAGTGCCCTTTGCCATACCGACGCTTATCAGTTTCATGAGATCCCATTCATTGTTAATCTTTGCGTCTGCACTATTGTTCTTCTGTTCAGAACTTCTTTTCCTGTGTCAATTGGTTTAATATTATTCCTTACTTTCTCTTCTGTCATTTTCAGTGTATCCAGTTATATACTGAGGTCTATGATCCATTTGGAGTTAAGTTTTGTGCTGGGAATAATTGATCTATATGTATTCTTCTACGTGCAGTCATTCAGTTTGACCAGCACCATTTGTTGAACATGCTGTCTTTTTCCAGTGTGTATTTCAGAGTTCTTTATTAAAAACTCTGATGAATATATTTATGTGGACTTACTTCTAGATCTTCAATTTTATTCCATTGTTCATTGTGTCTGTTTCTTGTCCCAATACCATGCTCTTTTGTTACTATAGCTCTGAGTGCAATTTGAGATTGGGGAAGCTAATATAACCATCAGTCCATTTATCATTTATAAACATTTTCTAGTCTTGAATCTTTTACTTTCCACTAAAGTTGGAAATTATCATTTCAAGTTTTCTTGAAGAATTGTGCTGGAATTGTCATGGATATTACATCGAATCTGTAGATTGCTTTTCATAATGTGGTTATTTTTCTACATTAATCCTACAGATCCATGAGCATGGCTGATCTTTCTATCTTCTAATTCTCTTCCAATTTCTTTCTTTCAGTATATAAAAGTTTTTTATCATAGAAGTCTTTCTTTTGCTTGATTAGAATGAACTCCAAGATATTTTATATTTGGGGGGCTATTGTGAGATATGTTGTTTCCCTGATTTCTTTCTCAGTACATTTGTTATTGTATATAGGAATGATACTGAGTTTTAAGTGTTAAATTTGTATCCTGCTACATTGTTGAAAGTGTTTATCTGCTTTAGGCATTTCCTGGTGATATTTTAAAGTGATTTATATAAACTATCATATCACATCATCTTCCAATAAAGAAATTTGACTTCTTCCCATCTTATTTGTGTCCCTTTTAAATCCTTCAGTTCTCTTACTGGTCTAGCTAAGACTAGCAATAATAAAGTACTATATTAAATAGGTATGGGGAAGTGGGCAAATTTGTCTCATTTCTAATTTCTGTGGGAATGTGTACTGGATAGTTTTACGTCATCTGAGGGGAGAGAATAACAATTAAGAAAATGCTTTAATAAGATCAGGCTATAGGGAAGCTTGTAGGGCGTTTTCTCAATTAATGATTGGTGAGGAGGACCCGGCCCATTGTACATGGTTTCAACCTCTTGCGGTTGGTTCTGGGCTTTATAAGAAAGCAACCTAGCAAATCCTGAGGAGCCAATAAGCAGCATTCCTCCATGTCCTCTTCATCACCTCCTACCTCCTGGCCAGTGCCCTGTTTGTCTTCCTATCCTGACTTCTTTTAATGATGAACTACTGTATGGAAGAATAAGCTAAATAAACCCTTTCCTCCCCAAGTTGCTTTAGTCATGGTGTTTCATCACAATTGTAACCCTAATTGATACAAAATGCTTTGTGTTTCTCTCCACTGAAATTGATTTTGGATATGGTCTTGTTGCAAATTGCCTTTATTATATTGAAGCATGACATTTTTATCCCCAGTATCTCCAGGAGATATCATGAAGGTGTGTTGAATTCTGTCAAAGGCCTTTTCTACATCTGATTAGCAGCATGTGTGCTTTTGTCTTTCTCTCTCTTTATTATGATGTATTACATATATTAATGTCTATGTGTGTTGAACCATCCCTGCATTTCTGGGATGAGGTTTATATGATATTCCTTTGATGTGTTCTTGGAATCTATTTGCAAGAATTTTATTGAGTATTTTTTGTGAAGTATTTATTTTTTATTGAATTCTTTTTAAAAACACCAATCCAAATCCCCACACCCTTCCCTCCACACACCCTCCTATCCCAACCCCCTCCAATCCTAAGAGAGGGCAAGGCACCTTGCCCTGTGGAAGGTTCAAGGCCCTCCCCACTATATCTAGGCTGAGCGAAGTATATATTCAAAGAGAATAGGATGACAAAAAGCCAGTACATGCAGCAGAGACAAATCTCAGTGCCACTGCCAGTCTGTCCCAGCCATACAACTGTCAACCACGTTCAGAGGGACTAGCTTGGTCCTATGCTTGTTCCTTCCCAGTCCCGCTGGAGTTGGTGAGCTCCCATTAGCTCAGGTAAACTGTTTCAGTGGATAAACTCCTCATGGTCTTGACCTCTTTGCTCATATTCTCATTCCTTATACTCTTCAACTAGACCTTGGGAGTTCAGTACAGTGCTCCAATGTGGGACTCTGCCTCTGTTTCCATCTGTTGCAGTAAAATATATCACCCAATATCAGTTGAAATGCAACTAAGGTTGGATAAAAGGTAAGACTAAATTTAATTTTTTAGCAGTTCTGAAGGATGTTATTTCCCTGGAACTCACAAACCAATATCTTAATGTCTGGATGATGTCTATAAATGCTAATTTGGAAAGCATTAGAAATCAAGTGCTATGAATATAGTATTGACAATAAAATTGGCTATGTAAGTGATCTTGGTGAAATACTGAGAAGACAAGGCAGAGAACTTCACATATTAAATGTTCTATGCTAGCAATGGTTTAGGTTTGTATATCACCCCCACTGTTACTATGGACACTAAACTATCACACTCCTCCTCTGTACATGATAATTGTAAATATGCATCAGCATTCTGAAGAATATTTCATGTAGAGAAAAATGCATTTCTCTCTCCTCTAAGAAATTAGGTTTCTCAATATAATATCTCATATTTAAAGTATCTACTTCTAAGTCATAATGTATCAGGGGCTACATCTCAGATTATTAATGAAAAATATTCATACACTATTGTCCTTCTCTTGCAACTTTAAGAATAACTCAAAAAATCGTCAATAAGTCCTTCATGAAACTGCGTAGATACCAGAGGTTAATGGCTACAGTCTTACACCAACTCTTCCAACCTTACAGCTATAATTTTCTTACTGATTTTACTAATTTAAAAACATTTGTTATTCAAAATATATACATTAAAAGTAGAACTCTATATGTTAGCAATAAAAATTAAAATAATATTTTTTAAAATTTTATATATAAACAAAATTTAAGCAATTCATTTCATATGATACCTAAGGAATTGTAAAAAGTCTTAATTTATTGAGTGTGTTTTGATATTTATTCTGGATTTATTCCAAAAAATGTAAAAATGTTACACTGCTGTCTGAAATATATCAATATATAACAACTAATTTTAACACTTTATGCTTACCAGTAAAACATAACTATTGGAATATGAAATCTGTTTCAAGAGAATGCATAATTGTATGTTTATCTGTTGTAAATACACAAAGCAAAGCTTAGTGCTTCTTTTATAACTCCATGACCAATTCCTCAAGATACACAAAAAGTCATCAAATATAAAAGTACTTTTTTGATGTATCTTTCAAAGGGTTCAAATAACTGTGCAAAAATCAGTGTAAAAGTATTTGGAGGATCAAGCCAAAACTCTCTGATAAATGAATCAATTCACTCAGTATGCAATTTTAACTCTAGTATAACTTGTTTAAATATAATTAGATCCTCTTATGACATAATCCCCAAATAATCCTCCAGTGTCATTCCTTTCAAATTGTTAAAGCATTTGAAAGAGTAAATATTATAACGGATTGCTTTCAAGTTTAATCTTAATCTTAGTATTAATTCTTAGCATATTATTGGCAAGCCAAACAAATGAAAACAAGCCATTCTTTGTCACAGAAAGACAGTTATCACGTAAGTAACTGGAGTTATACTGTGAAGGGAACTGTCCATGAGTTAATTGCGATTCTGTAATAAAATATGCAACTATGTATAGTGAATGAAGATATAGCATTTGTGAATGTTAATATATTTGTGAATGTTTTCCAACTGAGTTTCTTATCTCTAATAGCATCAATTAAGGTAAAACTAGCTTAAGAGATAAGAGGTTCAGTTTCAGACATAAGGAAATAAACTCTATGTATCTTTGTTCTTTCCCGATGGCTAAGTAAAATTCTAGACATGAACAGGAGACAAAGTCTGAAGAATTTTATGAGCAGAAGAAAGGCTGGGATTTGATGAACAGAATGGTACCAGGATTATCCTTCTGTTTCTCATACATTGAGGAATAGACTCTGGAGAACTTTGACACTGGCAAAGTCAGTAGGTATAGGCAACACCGACCTGACAAATACCTCCTTCTCATGGAACTAGGATGAGAGTGATCTAAAAAATAACCTCTTTCCTTACCAAGACACCCAGAAAAGAATGGTTTTAACATTGCACCACTGCCATTCCCTCTCTCCCAAACCCCCTAGGTATTAGGTATTAGCTGAGACCAGATGGAAGGCCCACCTTTCGTTGCCAATGGGAAGAAATGGGAGCATTCTATTTTACCAGGTGCTTTAGTGAACAGTCTTGCCTTACAGCCTTACTTAGTTTCATTCAATAACCGCCTAACTCAGGTGGCATTCAATAACCCCAGCTATGCTAGTGTTACTGATGGGTCACTGGGGAGAGTGGGTGTTCCTCTGAGCAGACAAAAGAAATTTAGAGATTTCATTCCTCCCATCATAAAAAAAATAGTTTGTGAAATGAGCCTGTTAACGTCATGCTTCAAATCTTTGTATGCCTGGTTACCTGAGCATGCCACAGAGACACTCATCATGTTTATCAGGTAACAGAATTGAGAGTTAAGCTGCAGCATAGAAAAAGTGATCCGTTGCCTCAGGCTAAATCACAGGAAAGAACAGCAGAACAGCAGCTAGAGGACAGAAAATTGCATTATCACTGGAGTCAGAAAAGAAGTCCAGAACTTATATATTAATCCTGAGCAACATTAAAATCAAAGTTATAAATTGGATACAAAAACCTCATAATATAACTTCAAAAAGTGCTTAGGATAGATTGAAAATCACTTCCATCTCAAAAAGTAGGACAAGTGTGCTGGATTCAGAAAATATGATTACTAGGTACCCAACACATAGAGAGTTACCTGACAAGGACTTTCACAGATCTAGCTAAAGACATTTCATTGTGAAATTATACCACTTCTGAAATAAGAGGAAACAAATAAAATTTTAAAAAAAGAAGGAAAGGAAAAGAAAGAATCAATTGAAAATTATATCATACAAAAAAGAACAAGATAAATATCCCAGTGGGGATGTGTTCTAGCAGAAGAGAGATCAAAGACAAGACTATCAACAACTATAAAGACAATTCAACAAAAACACCAATGAGAACAGAGGGGAAAAACACACTGAAAGCTAACATCTTCAGGAAAAAACGCCTTAATTTTGTGTTGGATGACACAAAAGTTTGTATCAGGAAGAAGAGGAGAAAGGATATCAGCATGAAAAATTATTTGATAAAGCAAAGTCTAGATTTGTCAAGAGGAATGAATTTACATATTAAAGAATATGAATAAATACCAAATAGAATAAATGCATAACAGTCTTCTGTCAGGCATACCAAAATCGTCCTTTGGGAAGAAGCAGACTATCAAGAAAACATCTAAAACAATTTGACACCATGCTTAAAAGTCAACAAGGATACAGCAGTGAGGGCACTAACAGAGACTTACATACATCTAATCTACATGAGAAGTAGAAAAAGACAAGATCTCCTGAGTAAATTGGGACCATGGAGACCTTGGGAGAGGGCTGAATTGCGGAGGGGAGAGGCAGGCAGGGGAGCAGAGAAAAATATAGAGCTCAATAAAAATCAAGAAAAAAAGAAAAAAGAAAGAAATCAACAAGGATTCAACAAAAGTAGAGTTTACATCTGAAACCATGAAAGGCACCATGCAGCTTAACATGCACCCACACAGTTACAAATGCAAGTGATCAAATCAAATTATTTTACCTATTAAATTGAAAAAAAAGCCTGATTAGAATTATGAAGAGTGGACTTAGTTAAACAGTTTTGATGAAAAAGAAAACTTTACCCAAGCTTAACATTTACACTTTTGATTGAAAGTGAAATTAGCTCCAGAATTAGCTGTCTCTTAGCATGGGGACACGTTCAGACAGCATTTCTGCTACCTAGTCAGAAGTTTTACATAGGAAACCAAAGTGGGACAAAAATGCCCACTTCTCAGACACAGCCCAGCCACTTTATTTGAATCATTTGGCAATCTGTTGCCAACTAAATCCTTAACTACACCTGTCTGCTACTTGTTTGTCCTGCTGGGCCAAGTATAAGGCCCTAGGACAAAATTAAGGGTCTCCTACAAATGCCATTTAGGAATACTGATGTGAGCATAAACTATTGCATCCCATTAGAGAAGAGTATTGGTCAAAGTATATTCATTAAGTATGACATATTATACAAACCAAATCTACATGGAGGCCTATATAACATAATTAAATAACTGACACTATATATTTCATTAAATAGTATGTGGCTGTTAAAATATTTTCAAAAATATGGGCTAAAAAGAGTCCTTAAAATTAAATAATTGAATACAATGATATATGGTTGAATTACAAAATTATAAAGAAAACTATGCTATTATATACTAAGTATTTGTAACTTTTATAAGGTGGTTTAATAAAACAACGAAGAAGAAAATTTATTTGAGTGTTACTAGGGACCAAGAAAGCAGGCAATGTGTGTAGTGATAGGGGGAGTGGGCCTGCTTTTCGTCCGGCCGGCTCCCGCACAGCTAGCTTATACCCTGAAATAACAACACACAAATTGTACTCATTTAAACACTGCCTGGCCCATTAT